>PPHD01003710.1:0-30672 GCA_002909625.1 Bambusicola thoracicus | reverse complement strand
AAACAAACAAAAACCAACAAAAAAAAAGGAAGTAGAATTAAAGGAGTACATAGGATCAGAAAAGAGCTGAGGTCATAAGGGACCTCTGAGTCCATCTGGTTCAAACCATGTTCAAGCAGGGACAACCAGAGCTGCTTGCACAGGGCCGTGTCCAGGTAGCTTTTGAAGATCTCCAGGGGGGCGAAATTCCACAGCCTTGCTGAGCAGGAATGTAAGCTGTTTGTAGATGGATTGAGCAGGTTGCTCTGTGTGTTTCTGGTAGGTACTGATGACTCCACTCCAGTCACCTCATGAAGCGCCCAGCTCTCCCTGGAGAGAACAGCAGAGCTGGCAGTCTTTGTCTCTCATGTAACTTGGGCTGGGGTTGAGACGTGTTTTGTGCTTGCCATCTACTCACGCTAGTTCAAATGAAGTCATAATTTAAATAGTGATACAATGTATGATATAATTAAATAGTGATGGAAGAGTGGTGCTATTTCTGCTGTACACTAGCCAAATGATTGCTGTAAGAGTTTGAATTCTTTAATATGCAGTGCAGGATTTTACTGTAGTGGTGGGAAACGTATGTAAAGCAACTAACTGAAAAGGCCGTGAGCAGCATGGAAAGACAGACCTCACAGGAAAGCCCTGCTGTCTAACTTTTGTAATGACATCTTCTTTTTAATTTTTCTGCTCCTTGCTTTGTAAATCTCTTTAAACTATGTCAAAAGTCAGTTCTCATAACTGAAGATGCGAGTTTTGTTTGTTTGCGTTCTCATTTCTGGATACTTCTTGCTGCGTACGCTTCTGGGTGTATGAAAAAATGACAGCAGAAGCTGCTCTCCAGCCCCTACAAAAATGCTATTGAAGTACATATTTCTGAAAGATTAATTTATGATTCCCAGTTGAGTGCAGGCCAGTTGGGGGATGCTTAGGTGAAGGGTGCATGGCAGCTCTAGTTTAATAATTCATATCCTGATGAGATTCCAGTTCTGGTGTTGAACTGGGCTAGTTGCAGTCTGGCTGCAGTAGGAAAAAAAACAACAACAAAAAAAACCCCACAGCTAAAGTAGATCCAGGATTATGAAATACTTAATCCGGTTCTGTTGAGTATTTGTTACTGTTTCATTTGACAATGTGGAAGAGAGAAAGTAAGTTGCATATATTGCTGTAGTATTCTCCAGTACCAGTCTCAGATCTTTTTTTTTTTATTATTGTGATCTCTGTTCAATTCCATTTATTTTCAAATAAAATTTATTTATTANGTTCTGTTGAGTATTTGTTACTGTTTCATTTGACAATGTGAAAGAGAGAAAGTAAATTGCATATATTGCTGTAGTATTCTCCAGTACCAGTCTCAGATCTTTTTTTTTATTATTGTGATCTCTGTTCAATTCCATTTATTTTCAAATAAAATTTATTTATTACAGGCAAAAGCAGCAGATTAACAATTTACATCAGAAAATAAGAGAGAATGAATTACGAGTTCAGCATGCAAGACTGAGCCATCTTGTGNCAGGCAAAAGCAGCAGATTAACAATTTACATCAGAAAATAAGAGAGAATGAATTACGAGTTCAGCATGCAAGACTGAGCCATCTTGTGAACTGCGAAGAGCCGTACATGACTAATTTGCAGGTAGGATGGATATTTTTATTCTAGAGAATGTTTCAGTTACGCAGTAACTGCCACTTGAAAGGATGCTCACAGTTCACTGTAGGATAAAATGCAGAGCTTTTATGTTTATTAATGGTTGTGTCATTGGATAACTGTAAATTGCGTAGAGTAGAAAATCCTGAAAATGTTATTTACTTCAGATCTGTAGAAATCTAAGTTGTATTAATACTGTGTACATACTTAATTTGAAATCTGATGAAAGTGGGGTAGGAATCCTGATTCATGTTGCAGCACTGTGCAAAAACGATGGCTTTTTAACAGCACGTGTGTAACACAGCTATATAAGGAGATATTAGAAGATAAAATATCTGAAAACCACGGACGAAAGATTTTCTGAGTTGGAAAAGGAGGTGCTACCCAAACGAGTAATTACAGAGATAGTATCGATACAATCCATCTCAACGCCTCCACGTATCAAAATGGTCTTCCTGGAGGAAAACATTACAGGCAGATATGCAGAGAAATAGCTTTGCCATCCTCTTTTATTAGTTTATCATTTTTGTCATAGACACTGCACCGGGATCTCAGCTAACATACCCCAGCCTGATGTTAGTTATGTTCTTGGAATAGCACAGCTGTGTGTAAGGCGAGAATGTTTTGTGTAAGATGGGAGGAAAGTTCAGGTAGTAACTCAGTGTGAAGGTGGATAGAAACGATCTCTGAATGTGGATTTTGGTGCTTTCAGAAGTTTCTTCATAAAATACTCTAAAACTCTGTCTAGATAAAGAATTTGAAAGGAAAAAAAAACATGGAAACTGAAATATGAATGTACATAACCTTAGTATGCCAAATACGCTTCAAATAAAGCAGCAGATGCTTTCATCTTTCATACTTTAAAATGTACAAGCAATTTATAAAAGGTCTTAGGATTTCTGCTTGATTTGTTTGCTTTTCATAGGATTAACTTGCAAATGAAAATCTACATTAATGGAGATTTTAATCTCTTATAATGCTGTGCGCAAGGAATGTTATTTTAAAAGCTCTCTGTATGATTTCTTCAAAGATTCCAGTTTATATTATTAAAAGAATATGAAACTGAAAGCCTAATGGGATGCATCTCCGTTTTCATCCCACAGGCAGTTGATTTCCATTTTGTGCTTTCTCTCCGTGGGCAGTGGAAGTGGGAGAACAATATTGAACTGCATGAGATAGAAAGGGAGGAGGGTTTTGGTGGACACGACAGAAGGCAGGAAGCCTGCCAGCTGGTTGTAGCAATAATCTCAGACTATCCCTGTGCCCTTCTTCATCTCAGTTGCGATAGCTCTGAGGTTTAACTGTTGTCTAATGTTCTATTTTAGCAGAGTCTGTGAGATTGGAGTATATCTTACTTTATAAAATATCCATGAATATGTTATAGTGTTTTTTCTCTGTAGGAGATAATAGGGTAATGTAGTGGTAGTGACTTGTTTTGGAAATGCATTTTCTTTGGATTTTAAGGGTTGGAATTTTTAGTTTGTTTGTTTTGGAAGAAAAGTTGCACCACTTCAGTATATCTGAGGGGGAAATTGTCCCACAGTGTTCATTTTCATATGTTGTGAATGTAAGTGTCCAGCTTCCGTTTTTTCATTCCTTTCTTTTCTCTGCAGAAGATTCCTGAGATGCATTCTGTTCCCACACGTTTTAATGTTTGAAAATCAAACTCCACCCTTCCTGAAAGTGAGGGGAGGGGGGGAAACAGCAAGACTATTTTCTGCTGTGCTGTTAAAGTATGCAGTAGTATGTGTGTGTTCATTTATATGATTGTTCTCTTTCTTGTATGTGTTATGATTGTTCTCTTTCTTTTTGAAAGCAACCACAGTATGAGAGTGCATCACTGCAACCTCATGTTTCAGAAAGATCGGCATCCCACCTTGAGGAGCTTGAGCGAAAGATTGCAGTGGCTGAGAATAAGGAGTTACAACTCAGTGAATTTCTAAAGCAGATTTCAAACAAATCTATCGAGGAGAAAAAGAAGATGGAAGAAAAAGTAAGTGTCTTTCATGTTCCAGATTTCCTTTTCACCTCGGTAAAGCAGCATATATTGTGCTTGTTAGGAAGCACCTTTGTGTGGGGATTACAGAGCTGTTTTCAGAATGAAGATGAACTTTATCTGTGATAATAGGCATTGGCAGTGGATAAATCTGAACTTGTAGTGAAGGAATAGCAACCAATACACGTATTTCAGACCTGGTAATGGCAGTTTTAAATATATATTGGTTAAACTTTCTTTGAAGAAAAGCTGCTCATCTCTAAGCCTAAGAATTCATTTAGCTTGTATGTTTATTACAGTAACTGAAGTGTTGTCTAAAAACAGAGGAAAAGCATGGAAATGAAAGCTCCTTTTTAACATGATGCATAGGTGCAGGCCTCACCCTCTGAGATGTGCTGAAGGTGCCTTCTCAGCAGAAAGCAATTCTCTTGCCACTTTCTGAGGACGTGTGGAGCAGCCTTCAATCTGAGACCAGGAGGGGGCTTAGCTGGCTGTGTTCTTGGAACTCTCCTGATAAGAAGTTTCTTTGGAAGCCGAAGCAGTACCTAAAGTGCTTTTGAATGTCCCGACAGCCTGTCATCATTGCAGGCTGGAATGTGCCATTGATCTGTGATTTGTAATGTTCGGTGAGATGCTGGCACTGTTACTTTCTCTTAATCAGTAAGCCTTACTGCTGTACTTAGATTTATGTTCATGCAGATTCAAGGGGCAGTGGTGTGGTACTGTGAAGCAACAGATAGGAAGGAGAAATAGAAGGCATAGTTAATTTCCATTTCTGCCTTCCCGTTTCTGATAAATCCTGTTGTATGCCTTTCTTTGACGGTACCATTCAGAAGGGGCAGAAACTGAATTCTACTGCTTCCTCCTGTTTCTTTTAGCAATTTTGGTGCTTGTGTTCTTGTGTAGGAGCTGCTGTTGCGAGTGGTGGCAGTTCTGAGGAGCTGTGCCCCAGTGCCTGTATTGGCTGAATAGTTGGTCACCAGTCTACCCTACCACACCAACCCATCCTGTGTGCTGAACAAAAGGCTCTCAGCAAGAAAAAGGACAGGAAGGGGGCTCATGTCGTAGTAATAAATCAAATGCCCTCCTATTTGAGGGAAGACTACAGAGGGAGGAAGGAGATGTGTTGTGTGATCCTGCAGTGGGCTGGGTGCCAAGTCTGGGAACAGCCCTCTCTGCAGTTCCTCAGCTGTGCCTGCAGGGACAACCCTAAAGCCCCAAAATCTTGGTGTCCCTGCTCAGTAGTACCAGACAGTAAGGGACAAAAACTAGAATTTCTGTACTGATCAAAGGGATTGTGACTGGTAGCTGTTAGGGTTATTTTTGAGGGAGTGCTTGTGTTTTGGAAGAGGCTTTTCAATCCTAAGCCAGATTTGACCAAGGATTGGGGAAATGCTAGAAGCCTGAAGTAAAGTAGCTATTAGATGAGCTTTGTAAGTACATGTCTAAAAGGACATATAAGTTGGGTTAAGGTTGCTGGCATATGTATCTAATTCTCCAGCTACCTACTGTTGCAATTATTTTTTTCTTATGTTGACATTTTAAACATACAACATTTAAATACAGTGTGCAGATGATATGTTTTTGACAGTAAGAAACAAGCTGTGACTGTTCCGGTGCAGGTTGGAGGGAAGTAAACATAAGGAACTCTGCCATTTCCTTGTCCATCAGTCGCCATTGATGAAAGGTCTAGGAGAGTCTCCCTCATCACAAAAACAGGATGTAGTAGAACTGGAGAAGGTTCAGAGGAGGGCAGCAAGGCAAATATCCAACAGAAGAATACAGAAATCATAACTGCCTCAGGAGAAAAACAAACAAAAGCAACTGGAGGCTGGAAAAATGTATTTTCCATGTTCTTTCCTTACTGCATATGGGCACTGTTGGAAATTACGCATTGAGCTAAAAGGCTGCTTAGTCTGAAGTGCTGTGTCCCTTCTAATGCAGTGGATACACTGGATGCTTTTCTTTTGAGAAACAGCAGGGCCTGCAGAGAGAAGAGATGCCCTTTACTCACTGCTGGCTTTGTACCTCTCTTCCACATGCTGATGTATTGAGCAAGGGAGTATTTTTACTGCCTTTGTTTTCTCCAGGCTCCAACGTGTGTTCAGTGTGGACCTGAGGTAACTGGAAGTGCTTCAGTGGGCGCTGAAATTTCAGCAGCCTGAAAAAGCTTCTCTTCTGTGGCAGGTCAGATACCTTGGCAGCTTGTGGCTTCCTAGCTGAAGGAGTCTGCTAAGGTAGATACGACAGCACTCTTCACAAGTGTTCTTATCACAAGTGCTTAGCTTCTTCCTTTTCTTTCTGTCAGGCACAAGTGTCCCTCATGGCATCTGTAGATGTTGCAGCACTCACTTCAGTTTTGAAGCATTTCATCTGTAAACTGTGCTGCTAGACTGAAAAGGATTGAGTTCAGATACCTGCACCCTGCTATCTTCTTCTTTTTACTTTTCTGTGGTTAGTTGTGAAGACTCCTCTAAGGCATCTCTGGTAGTTGGTAGTAATGGTCTGCCCCTTGATTTCTATGGCATGCTTTAGTATTTAATTGCCAGGTAGTGAGAGCCTGTCCCAACTAAGTCGTATGCACGAAGGATGAAATAATAAAATAAAATAAAGAAACAACCCACCAAACCAACAAAACTTTCGCTCATCTTCTTAGTAGAATGGCAGGAGTGAGTGGAGGGGGAAAAAAACACACAGAGGAGAGAAGAGAGAGCTCTTGGGTTGATGCTGAGGATGTAGAGAGGGCAGAAGGAATTGTAAGGCAAGCACTGTAGCTATGAGAAAAGTAGAGGTTGTAGGTGAGAAATTTCCTACTGTACGTATGCAGGACAACAAAAAGATTCAGAAATCATGTAATCTTTGTCAGAAATACTGAAGTATTGAGACTGTTCAACTTGTCATCCTTATTGGTGTGTGAGAAACAAAGGAAAGGGATTTGCATATTAGACAGTCACACACTCCTGGCAATTTGGCTTACTTGAATGTATTTTAGTCACTGTCCTAGAACTTGGATAGTGGGGAGAGTATGTGTTTCTACAGGGCATGCTGTGGCAGAAAGTGATGGCTGAGTTGCAGTTTTGCCTCGCTGAGTGTGTGGCTTAGTTTGATTTTGTCTAATCTGAAAAATTTTCAAGTATCTGGAAAGCTTTGCTCAGTTTTGAGGTCATAATGAAAAAAAAAAAAAAAAGAAAAAAGATGTAAAGACTTCTGGCCTTTTTTGCAATCCTCAGTTTTATGGTCTATTTTAGAAGGCTCTTTCTGGAAACACCTTTCTAGGTACTATCAACTTAAACTTTTCTTTTGGCCACAACTCTGAGCTCTGACATTGTCACACTGATTTCTCACTGAGGTGGATGTGCTTAGCACCAAAACAGAAGTACACTTTGCATTTACTGTCATGTCATGTGTTTGTTGTCTTTAAGTTACTACACAGTTTTGAGTAATAAAGATACTGTTTTCCATTAACTTGGACTCTGACTGGAAAACACTTTTTCTTTTTGCTTCCTTTCTCTTTTTTTTTTCTTTCCACAAAGTACCAGCAATGTAAGCAAACGTAGTACAGGGTGCTTTAAGAAAGCAGCTGTTCTGTTCTGATGTCACCTGATGTAATTGACAGATGGCACAATCCAGTTACCAGCTGCAGTTCTTCTTGGGTGAAATACTTAGGTCTCAGTGTTTCAATTCATTTTCCTAGGTCAGGAGAAGAGGAGGGACTAAAATATCTCCTCATCATTTTTTGCACTGGAACATACCTTCTAGCAAAGCGGTTGATGCCCTGTGCCTGTCAGTGTTCAGGAAGCATTTGAACAATGCCCTCAATAGCATGCTTTAACTTTTGGTTAGCCCGGAAGAGTTCAGGCAGTTTAACTTGATCTTAATTTATCCCTTCCAACTTAGTTATTCTAATTTTAATATGAACGTGCTCATTGGTGAAAAAAAAAATGCATCTATTTTATGTTTTAAATTGTAATGTTTTCAGTTTGCTTTCTAGGCATAGGTGAAGCAGCTGTGGTTGGAGTTCACATATGGGTCTGGAAGTTTGAGCTGCTGGGATTTTTTTTTTTTCTTTCAGTAATCGATGGTTTTATGCAGTTGACAATATAATTTCTGAAGAGTGACCAGTCTCTGGTCCCAAAGCAGGTTTATTTTCCACTGTAATCTTAAAACATTTATTCTTATTTTCTTCTAGCTGAAAACTAGAGACCGCTATATTAATAGCCTGAAAAAGAAATGCCAGAAAGAGTCAGAGCAAAACAAAGAAAAGCAGAGACGAATTGAAACCTTAGAAAAATACCTGGCTGACCTACCAACGCTGGACGATATAGAAGGTCAGACTAAACAGGTAAGATGAAAGGAGTTGGTTTTACTTTTTAAAAACAAACAGATGCTCTGTGATATCTATTGTATTGTAAAACAGCAAAACATTTGACATTTTCCCCTATTTGTTGAGGAAGAGAAATGTTTCAATGTTTTAGGAGACACTGTAGCTATTAGGTATTGTCATACTCTGATAACTGTGATGGGGCTAAGAGTATACGTAAGGTGACTGCAAAGCTGTGGCCTGCTGCGAGCTCTTCTAATGTGACATTGTGTCTAACTAATGTAACCTGTGTTAGCTGCAAATTCTAGAGGAGAAGAACAAGCAACTTCAAGAAACTATGACTGAGTTGGAGAAGAAACTTGGAGAGGTTCGATCTCAGTGCAGAGAGAGAGAAATGCAACTGGTGTGTCAGAAGAAAAAAGAAAAAGAGCTGGTTACAACAGTGCAGAGGTATGAACAGCTGCCTAAACTGAGCCCCGAAGTAGATGTGCTTTACCATCTAATGTCAAGGTCTAATGTTTTGTTTGTTTTGTTTTTTTTCACTTACACACTATTGCAACGCTAGTGACTTTATGGCATGAGTTTATTACTGTGCAGAATGGCTGTTGGTTTGTATCAAGTTGCAAGGAGTACCATAGAGAAGTCTGTCTAGAAATTCCTTGCTATCATTTCTGAAGATGTAGGACACCACCACAATGGCATCACAGGCTGCTGCCAGGCAGAGGATAAAGTAAATGTGTTCAGCAAAGGAGCACTGTATAGAAGCTGTCAGCGCTCCTTCTTCATAACTACTCTTGTCATGAACTGCAGAAAAGCTCCCTTGGATATTAGCTGAAGGATTTATCAGTTAAGGGTTAAAGATTTAAATAAACTGTAGCTGTCTCTTATCTTTTCACTGAGTCTGAGGGATACTTACAGAGAAATGTAGCTGTTGCTTGTCTGCTGTCATTGAACTTGTAGAATTGTATTTAAAAAAAAAAGCAACAAAGCCAACTACAGTAGGACAGGTTGCCCTGAGAAGACACCAGATGAAAATTTGAGATACTGTTACAATCGTACACTTTAGATCAGCCGAGATACTTAAATGCCTGTTTAATAACAAACAAACAAAAAAGGTAGGGAGAATCACTTCTCATATTTTATGTGGATGTCACTACAGTTCAGTGTCCCACCCTTGCGTAAACATGCATGCCATAGCAGTCTGAAAGTGTTTCCATGATGAAAGGCAAGCTGGTGGGGACATCTTGCCAGCCAAATTGTTGACACATTGTTTCCACCTTACCAATGAAAGGCCTTTTTTTCTTTGTGCCCTCATAATCTAGAGGCGGATCATTTTGTCTTTTCTGAAAGCCTACAAATAGCTGAAGTGACCCTTGGTTTCTAAATTAGACAGCAAGATTAATACTAATAAAATCTATGTTGTTTCTGAGTGAAGGTGGGCAGGCAAAAGCTGTATGATTCTAGGAGCTTGATTTTAGCTGCAGAAAGCCTGAATGTCATGCCTTGATGTGGAAGCAGGTGGCAGAAATGGCTTCATGACCCCCTGACAAGCCAGACAAAGAGGGTATGGAAGGTGGGCTGCCAGTACTCAATGCTGCCTCTGATTCTGGACTCTGCTTTGGGTCACACATGCCCTTGTGACAGAGTTGGATTTTTAAGGCTTCTGTAACTTGGAGAAGTTCAAAGACTGCTCTGACCAATGCTGGTCAGCAGCACAGAGCAGCTGTGAACTACACAAAGTTTTCCTTGCTCTTTTCTGTCTTCTCCTTATGCCATACTGCTGGATCTGTGCCTTTCTGGAGATATACGGTGTCTGGTCCATAAAACCATTTTTATGTAAGTTGACTCTAGTCAGTGCCACAGGTACTTCAGTCGCTTAGGATTTCTGTATCATTCATCCACTGTTGGTTTGCTCATTCATTAGGCTGGATTCTGCTAGTTATGATTTTAAATATATGTTTGGAAAATGGTGAAACTTCCTCATTTTTTTTCCAGAACACAAAGCTCTTTTGCATTATCTCAGTACAGTCATTTTTTTTTTCTTTCATATTAAATGGCAGCTTACAACAGAAAGTAGAAAAATGCCTGGAAGATGGCATTCGCCTTCCTATGTTGGACACGAAGCAGCTTCAGAATGAGAATGAATGTCTCAAAGAAAAGAATGAGAAGGCCAGTAAGGTTAGTTTGCAAACTATATTTGGTATTTTTAACCTTGAATCCTGTATTTGCTTTTTGTTTGTTATTTTGTTTTGTTTTGTTTTTTACTTTAGAAACAATTATCTCAGTAACGAATTCTACATCTATTGCTAAATCAGTTTTCTGTTCCGTATCTGCTTCTATTCAATGAAATTATTTTGTATTTATTTCCAGTTGTGTGAGAGTTAAACTCTGTCTTGTAATTTGGTTTTTTCAAAGATACCATGTAAAATGTGTGGCCACGCGCCTCTAAGTTGATTAAAAAAAAAAAAAGCCACAAGCTTAAGGTTTCAAGCTATTAAGTTGCTCAATTTTATATTCTAGGTCATAGACAATCAACAAAAACAGATAGAGGGACTGATTTTAGACATGCAGGTAAGAAAGAGTATATTCTGTTTACTCTGCCTATGTTTACTTGTAAAGATGAAGTAGGATGTAAAGACAGAAATACTAGAATTTAATCTTACAGTCTGTAGTTGGCCTGTGTTCTCTTGTAAGCTTATAATGTATTTGTTACTGAAGTTTGTAGGGTTTAACACTCTTCAGATACTTAAGTGGTAAGCTGTTGCTATATAGCATTCTTATTCAGCTGATGTAGTAGATGTTGTATCAGAACTATGTATTTCAAGTGCATTTTGTGAAGCATCTCATCAAACGTTGGGACTCCGATGATAATCCAAAGTACAAAAAGGGACGTAGCAAGATGGGTGCCTTTTTAAACCATACCATTTCATAGAGTTGAAATGGATTCCTCTTCAAATGGTCTCTGACATGTTGCTCGCTTAAGTATTCTCTTGATGGTTCTTGGACAGTCGGGATAGAGCCAAGGATTTTTCAAGACATTGAAGGTTACTGGAAGTCAGTTGCAGCTCTGTGGATCAGATTTACACATCAAGTTCTTGATCCTTGAAAGGTACTTAGTGACCAGTGTTTGTTATGGAGAAAAGGAAACATTATACAGGATATAAGGAAGAAGGTATGACTAGCTCTAGTAGAAGCCGAGCCTTTAAAACAATAAGTAAACATCTGTTTTCATTAAGTATTGAAGCCAAATGCAATAAATTCTAGTTTCTGTGATCTTCCAGATTGGTATTTGTCTCCAGATTTCTTCTTCCCATACTCTCCAGCAAAAATTAAGTTACAGGTTTGACCCCTGAGGGTGAAGAGGGTATCTCTACTTCGACTCAGTGTGCTTTAGGTTTGGGAGAACAACAAAATGGTAGCTGAATGTGAATTCTCCTTCTGAAGTGGAAGCGAGTTCACTATGGAGATAGAATCCAAGTAACAAAGAGATACAAAACTGCTTACATAGCACTTGGTAGGAAAATGTGCTTTCTTACTTTCACTTTGCATGCTGGAGCAGAGTTTTCTTATTTGTATCTCTTGAAAGTAAGTTGTCTTCGTCTATGAAATTGTTTACTTTCTCTACTGTGCAAGTAAACAGCAGGTCTGGTGTCTGTTGACAGCAACATTTTTGCTTAATTGAACTACAATATATTAGATATATCTGTAAAAAAAAAAAAAAAAAAAAGAGGAGTACGGAGTTGCAACATGAAGTACATCTGTTAACTGAAAAGCAAAATCTGACATCTAAGCTCTCCTTGGTTTGAGGACAACAAAATCTATCAAATGGTTATGTTTGCACAGAGCAGCCTGCCGTGTATGAAAATTATGGCACAGGCAGATGTACTTTCATAATTCAAGAAACGAGGTCACAAATTGTACTCCATAACCTTCTCAAATTCTCTGTCCCTCTCCATAATTCAGTCTAGATTGTTTTGTTGAAATACACACGTTATTTTTAACCAACCGGAAGCTTTTTGTATTGCCTAAGCTTTCTAATCTTTTTCTCACCACCACCTTTATCTTGTGACTTAGTAATTTCAGTAGACATTTATACAGATCGCTGTTTTGTATGCTTATTCTGAAATGACTTTAGGGATCTGTGACTGGGAAATGCTGAGTAGCTGTAGCAGACTGTGAACAGAGGAGTGTTCTGTTCTGTGGGACTTTCTCTTACCTTTCCCATTTTGAGATGATTTGTGTAACGCCAGAAAATAAGATTTGGAAGTGATCTTAGCCCTCAAATTACTTGCAGACTTATGGCAGTTTCTTTGTATCTTCGATCCTCAACCCTTTTCACATTTGTTCCACAGGAAGCATTGAAAATTATTTTATAAGAAATAGAAATTCCATATTGGGAGAGAAATGTAATTCATCTTCAGTTGAAATCTTATTTTATTTCCTATTTTCTGCCACGTTGTCATGTCAAGCTATGCTTCAGAATGTCTTTCAGTTTCTCAAGCTAAAAGAAAATATTCTGCTTCAGACAACAGTGTATCGAGCAGTACTAGCTTCTATTTGCTCATAGTCATGATGGAGTGATTTTGATCTCTTCCTTATATGGTTTTGCTTGATTGATTTTTTTATTCTTTTTATTTTTTTTTTTCCTGACTGTGAGTGATTAAACTTCTGGTTGATCTTGACAAGATGTCATGCTGCATATATTGCATGTTTTCCTAAGGACAAAAACGACAACTGAGAGTATTGTTTGTTTTTTAAATAAAATAAGCCTTATTTACATGTTTAATTTAGATATTGCAAAATTAGCATTTTTTTGTACAAAACAACTAGAAATCAACTTGTATGGTGTCTGTGTTACCCAAACTACATCTGTCAGCCCTGTCAGTCATAATAAAACCAAGCTATGCCAGGGCTGGAAATAATGCCGCCCAGTTGTAACTTCAGAAAGCAAAAGGGAAAAGTAAGGATGAATTATAGAGGTCTCTCAGAACTATGAGAATTGGGAAGCCACAGCACTATGGGATCTAACAAGCTGGTAAGCGTATGTGCTTTTCCTGAGCTTTAAGGTAAGGGTAACATAGAGTGATAGATCTTAGGTATGCCTCTAAGAAGTAACACTTATTTCCACATTTAGTAGTTGCTGTTACGTGGCACAATTGGTGAGCTGACCATGTGCCTGTTATTTTGAACATTCCTAAGAGGTGATTTTAGGGCAGCTTGTACTGTTATGCAAGTTCAGTGACAGATGTAGTTCTCAAAATATACTGGAAAATGTAGTATTTCTGAACCCATTCTCCCACCACCTCCCCACCCTAAGGAAGGCTGCACAATTGAATCTTTAATGTCTGTTGCTGGCATAAACTTGAAACATGTAAATAATACTACTAATGCATGTGTCATAATTGGGGCTCAGAGCGTCCCTGAATTTGCTCATGGAAGAGAAATGCAGTAAAAACTGTTAAAAAGTGAAGATACTCAGAAGATGGGAAAATAGTCTAGGTTCCCGTCATTACCTTGTTGCACTGTTCTCCTTGTCTCTAAGCAACTTCTGCATGGCTGCTGCCCTACACAGTCCTTCAGTCTGACTCAATATGGCCATTTTTCTCAGTAGACTGTTTTTAAAATAAAATGAAGGTGACTGTTCAAAACCACTGCATGTTACACTCATCTCTAAGCACAACAAAGGAAAAGCATCAAGCAGAGCTATTTCCTGCCCTCTCTTGGCCCACAGTGTTTCCTTTGACATGGAACCATGATCCTTTTTCTTCCTCCCCTTCCTTTGTAACATGAAGCTGTGCTTTCTAGCCACAGCTTATCTATAGGATGCACGCTATTTCAGCACTTCCTTGCTAGGGGCATGGTGTGGGTGAACTGGGAGACACATCAAGCATGTGAAAATGTTCTAAAAACAAGTTGCATTTCTGGGTTCTGACTTGTGATTCCTGTTACTTAGATGAAAAATGTATTTTCATCTAGATTGAATGTGTAAATTTTAACACCATTGTTTTCTGGCTTTGAAGAAGGTGTCACTAAGTTTCTTGTTACTTGTGCAGCATTGAGCTGAATGTCATTATTAGGAAACTTTCTCAAAGTTGCACACCATTTCCTGTCAGCCCTGCCTTGATTCTCACTACTTCCCACCTCTTTGTCAGCAGTGTTCTTACAGCTGGCAGGTCAGTTAAAAGGCTTCTTCTCTGTTATATAAGCCATATATGTGGTGTAGGGCCAGTTTCATCATGTAGACATAGTTTCCTATGTGTTACAGTCCACAGTGTTAGTACCTTGAAAGTTCCATTCTTCATACCGTTTAGGAATAGCTCTCATGCAAGAGTAAGTTTGGCTTTCTTCCCAAACCACAACTGAATTGTAGAGTATCCCAAGTTGGAAGGACCCACAAGGACCATCAAGTCCAAATCTGGGCTCCACATATGACCACCCAAAATTGAAACCCAGTGTCTATAAGTGCTGTCCAAATGCTTCTTGGACTACATCAGCCTGGGGCTGTGACTGCTTCCCTGGGGAGTCTGTGTCAGCGTCTGATCACCTTCTGGTGAAGAACCTTTTCCTAACCCCCACCTGACCTTGCCCTGACACAGCTCCATGCTGTTCCCTTGGGCCCTGTCGCTATCACAGAGCAGAGATCAGCACTACCCCTCTGCTCCCTGTGAGGAGCTGCAGCTGCCATGAGGCCTTCCCTCAGCTGGTTCTACTCTGGGCTGAGCATACCAAAGGACCTCAGCCACCCCTCATGCACCTTGCCCACTGGGTCCTTCACCATCTTTGTAGCCCATTTTCTGATGTTTTATGATTTATCTCCTTCTTGCGCACACCATCGTACTGCAACAATTAAAACATGTATTTTACTCAAGACTGACTTTGATCTTTCCGTAACATTTTATTTAAACTATCACATAGAATTCCCTATGACAGCGTTCTTTGTTTTGGAAGATGAATATTTAGAATTTCAACTACAGAGATTCAAGACAAACCATTCTTCACACACAGTGTCATTCTATAAATTGAGATCCATTGGTTTGTGAAACATTCCATCTCCTCCCCCCATCATGGTTTCTGGTTCCACTCTGTGGAAGGTTACATTCGAAACTGTGCCAGAGCACGTACTGTTGTCACCAATGCGCCAGCTGTAGTTTGAGCATGATGAGATTGGATTTGCATCTGGTAATTGACACAGGTTTTACATATTAATGTGCTGAGCTAGGAATGGGGAAGATGCTTCAGATGCAGTGTTGTAGCACAGCATCAAGTCTGCCAGTAATTAATGACAAAAGAGGATTTTTTTTTCATCGTGAAAGCTGAAGAAGTCAGGAATATATATAAGCAGTATACCTTACAACCATTCAACCTTTTGGCTTGCTTGGGGCTTGCTTGGAGTGCACTGAGTGAAGAGGAAATGTGTTGGGCTGCATATAACATATATAATATACCTTATGTATGTATGTAACAAAACATTTTTTAATGTTTTTTATTAAAACATAAAAAGAGCAACAAAAACATGAAACTAGTGGGATATTTGACGATGTTTTTTGTGAAACTAATGTATCGGTCTGGTTCAATGGAAGCAGTTGCAATTCTTAGTGAGTTCTCAAGGTGTTTATCAGAGATTTCTTATGAAATTTTACTTTTCCTGTACTTCATCATTGAAAAGAGTTGTTCTCAAATGTGTGTACTGCCAAAAAGTGATGACGTGAATAAGGTGTGATGTGAACTGAGGGATACTTTCCTCTGGAAAGATAGATCTTACAAAAGTCTGGTAAAGTGACGTGGTTATATTTTCGAGTTGAATATCTGATTACAACTCTATATGTTCCATTTAAAAATTCACAGATAATGTACATTACATCGACTTGAAATGGAATCACAAATAAACGAAGAAAGGAATGATTTTTTTCAGCAGTCTTGAAACCTATTCTCAAATTCCTCTATCAAAGCAGAAAGCACGACTGCATATTTTTGGCTGTTCACAGGACTACATTTAGTCAATGTATCAAAATGCATAAAATTATTTACCATAACTTTTGTTTGCCATAATTTAAGTTCCATTTCAAATGCTGTTACGATTTGAAACATAGTAGAGATAAGCTGATTTCCTCCTTGAAGAAGCATATTTGACTCATATAAATGAACAGTCAAATCCAACAAAAATGCTAAATCTGTGAGCCATTTTTCATCTTCAAGTTCTGGCAATAATTTTCTTTTTTACTCTATAAATGATTTCATTTTGGAAATCACAAAATCTTTTTAGCATTTAACCCCAACTTAGCAACCTTACTTCAGAAAACGTAATGATTTTCCCATAATCAGCATTCATGGTTTTATGAAATTTCTGGAATTGGTGATGATTCAATTCTTTGGACTTTATGAGATTCACAGCTTTTGATTTGCACAGTATTACCAATTTTTGAAGCTTTGGTGCATAAATTTTTTCTTGATGTAAGATGCTGCGATGTTTCATCAAATGTGAGTTGCTGGTGGCAAGTGCATAATCTTCTGTTGACTTTTTAAGTCCCTCTTCTTTACCTACCGTCATCGGAGTGCCATCAGTAGCATTGCTGTAATGTAATTCTGCTGCTTCGTACACATCAATAGCTGTTGTTGTGTCTTCTAATGGCACCAAGGAAGCCATTTTTTCAGTGACATTCATTATCAATAACTCTAATGAAAATGGCAAGTTGAGCCGTATCTGTAGCATCAGTATGTTAATTTAATGCCAAAGCATAACATTTGAAATTAGCAGCTTTACTGTCCAAATTTCTTTTGCTAGGTTTTCCTGTTTCTTCAGTTTGCCTGGCTACAGTCTGGTGAGACAAACTGATTTTAGAAAAATCTGTTTTTTGTCAGGAAAAAGCTGCATCTGCCACACTTTCCATGGATTGCATAATAAACTCACCATCAGTAAATGGTTTTGATTTTACTGCAATCAGATTTGGTACCGCATAACTAGCTTTTATAACAGAGTCTCTTTGAGTTGTAACTTTTTTTAGGATTTGTTAAGGTGACAGACTTTTTTTCAGTCCTGCTATTTTGTCTTTAAAAAGCATTCCTTGATATTCATCGAATTTGACAGCATGTTTCTGCATATAATGTCTTTTTCAAAGACAGTCTTTGAAAACTGACACAATTTCCTTACGAATTAAGGGTAGTGCCATATTATGTGCCTCGAGAAAAAGTGCTAATCTCTCCATTTTTCATTGAATGCTCTTCTTTCATCTGCAGCTTTTCATTCCTTGGATTCTCTTTCCTTTTGAGACTACATTAAGTAGCTAGAAATATTATTGTCAGTGATCACTGTGTTTAACTTGCTAAGTGGCACAAGCGCATGTAATGTAGTACGTGTGGGTTTCAGTTTGACTGAGTGTGTGATGAGTGGAAGAGGTAAAGTTAGCACTGCACTGCACCTCTCCTTGTTCTGGTTTCAGCTGAGATGATGGTAATAGCACACCGATGTTTGGCTCTTGCTGAGTGATGGGTACATGCCTGGGTTCGATCCAGGCCACTTGGTGGGAAGAGTGGCTGCCATGATGGTGTGGGGCAGTGAGTGGGCTGCAGTGTGGGCTGTGCTGGGCCATGTGCAGCCAAATAGATGTGGGTTGGGCATGTTTGCTATTGCATTGTTATTAGTACTCAGATAAGATGATCTGAATCTTCCCCTTTCTGAATTTTACCGTATGACTTTGCAACAAATAGTAGAGTGAAGGTGTGCATTTCACAGCTAAGGTAGCTGTGGCCGTGCTGAATTCAATAAAATAAATAAATAAAATCGTATAGAGTTGACAGCAGCTCTTTCCATGTTGCAGCAGTTGTTCGTTTATTGCTGCTGACGACTGACCTGGAAGTCAAACCCAGAAAGTTCTAGTTCTTAACAGAACTTACAGCAGCATCTGAGAAACTTATTTCTGATTTTATTAATGGTGATGGTAATTATTGCATCTGTTAAAAAAACGACACTATAAACTACAAATAAGTTATGGGTTTGGGTTTTTTTTTTTTGCCTGCAGTTGTTATTTCAGGACAGTAAAATTGTAGTACCCTATTCTGATTTATCTTGTGTGAATGGTTTTAAAGAGGATGGTAGTCCATGTCAACTACCAGAGACTTTCTTCTCTGCTGGATAACAAATTCATGAGGTAGATACTATGGTGTGAAAGGTTGTAGGAACCCCTGCCACAGTCTTCATGGAAAAGAGAGGCAAAAAAATGTTCAGCTATAACTCTGAAATTACATAAATTAAGTTTACTTCTCATTAATATGCGTTTTTCAAGTGAAATAATTTGGATAGAATGAACAAGATTGTGTGAATGTTTTAGCCTTCCATATATCCCTTGTTGGAGTAACATTTAGCATATGTGGTCTTTTTGTTTAAAAACAGATGCTAGTAATTTAAAGTTTCACAGATATTTGGTGCAGCTAAGCTAGTGTCCATAGAGCTCTTGGAGTCCAGTTGAACGCTATGAAGTGGAACCTGGTAGAAATTCAGGTGTCATTCAAAAGCAATGAATAAGAAACTTAGGAATTTGTTGAGGATATGTTTTTTGTCAGTGCTAACCTGCAGTATGATAATTTAAAATGGTTACCTGTGCTTTCTTTCAATTTAGTCTATGCAAGAGAAGCTTCTGCAAGAAAAGAGGACAGTTCTGAAGATGACAAATGAGCTTGAAGAAAAAGAAAGAAATATAGAACAGTTAAATAAAACTCTCTCTGAAGTAAGTAAAAACTCCAAAAACCCGATCCATGACCACACCACCTAGGAAGAACCTCATGAAGTGATTACAGTCACTTGTGGTAGAGCTTATGAACTTAATACATACTTCACTGTAATAGATGCTGTGCAGAAATATAATAGATACCATCCCTACCTGAAGAAGAGAAAGTTTTAAGGGTGAATGCCACTAAGAGCGGTGTAAAACCTGTCTATTTGCTGTTCTTTGGAGGGGCCCAGCTTTTATGTATGGAAGTAACTATTTTTAGTTAGTATTGCTTGTCATTTGATACAGGAAGTTTTCTGCGATGCCGACTAACTTGATCTTTTTTCCTCTTTATTTCTCCTAAAGAACCAAAGACTGACAGAAGAAAATGCTTCTCTGAAGGAGCAGATACGGCAGGTGGAACAGTCCCGGCAACCAGTGTCTGAAAAAATGCCTGTAGCAGACCAGTTGTTCAAGGAAATGTCCCATTGCTTGTTTGACTTGAAAGCTTTGTGCAGTATTCTTACCCAGAGAGCTCAGGGCAAGGAGCCTAACCTTTCCTTACTGCTGGGAATCAGATGTAAGTGACCTTGTCATTCTAGTGCTTATTAGTGTTTTGGACACAGAATAATAACAGTTTAGTTAAGTGGCTCTCTCTTGCCAGGTGGAGAGGACAGTCTTCCCCGGCTATGCAACTAGAGCAGTTGTGCACACAGTATACTCCTGGAGCTCTCTGAAAGTGCTGAGCTTTTAGCACACCTGGGCTGCTAACTTCCTAAAGCTACACAGGTCTTTGTCAGGTCACGAGGAGATGTCTAGGTGTTCGTACAGACTCAATCCTGGATATACTCATGCTGTTAAAAAGGAAAGGCATGTATCTGTGTGTCTCCCTTGTGATACACACAGCAGTCAGCCCTAAGGGTTAATGGACTTTTTCTGTCAAACATGTTTTGCACTCTAAAATAACAAGGAAGGTGAGGCATAAGCAGGCCATTTCTTAAAGCCCTTGGGATCAAGTGATGGAAATGTAAGTCTGCTGTTTGAACATCTATATGTCTGATTTCAGTGGGACAGTAGGTGTCTGTGTATATAAGCCTGAGTGCCTGGCAGCTCCAGCTTTGATAACGTTAATTCCATATCCTTCTCCACTTCCTATGCTGTAAACCAGGAGATGGAAAGTACATCCCGATGTCAGTCACGTAGAGCTTGAGTGTAGTTTTTGTTAGGTTTTTGCTTTTAACAAGCTTAATCAACTTTTTTTTTTCACTTGAATGCATCATATCCTATTGCTTTCTAAGTGTTAATTAGAACTACTCAGATAGACTATTTGCTGAACTCAACCTTCAGCAAAGTAGGAAGGTTAAAGTGCAGTGTTCTATAGGCATCACATAGATTCACCTGCACTGGAAACCTCTGAAATGTTGTGAGTGCACATATACCAGTCTCAAAGTCCATGAGATCATCATCAGCCAGCAGGATGAATAGTGCAGCATATCTGTAATGCTGTCAGTTCCCAGGCCTTCCTATCCTTCTTTACTGAGTGGCTAGAAGCTTCAAAAATTGTTATCCTACCCAGCTTTTTCACTGCTGTTGAAAGTGATTAGTCATTACTGAATCTAGGTGCAGAAAGAAAAGCATGTCCTTCAGTAGAGCAGGGATGGGTTCTCAACTGGCTTTAAGTTCACGTGGTACAATGTTTTGTTGGCCTTTCATCACACTGGAGCATGGTTTTTCTTGACTTAAAGTGACTTTCCCTTTATTTCAAGAGAGGCTGGCTGGTTTAGGTATTCAGAGCACAGCTGTTAGAGCTTTAACCTTGGCTTTTGTTTTTTGTAGCACTGAACTGTTCAGCTGAAGAGAATGAAAATTATCACAGCACAGAGACTCTCTCGAAGAAGCTCTCGGACGTTTGTCAGTTACGAAAGGATATTGATGAACTAAGGACGATAATGTCAGACCGTTATGCTCAGGACATGGGGGACAATTGCATCACTCAATGACAACTTTTCATCCAGTAGCAAATGACTTATTAAATGCTGCTGTGTCACAGGTCTTTGCATTTCTATTAAGGAGCCATATTAGAAGATAGCAAATACCACTGCACATGCCTCTCTGTGAGGATCATTATATGTAATCTTGGGAACCGGGTGGGGAAGGGAGAGTCATGGTTTGGACAGAGTGGTACAAACTTCAAGAAATCTTTCTTTTCTCCGAACTACTGAATGTAGGAACAAGCTGTGAAGAATGTTTTGGTTGGATTCTCTGTTTCCTTCCTTGGGGCTCCTTTTATTGCTTCAACTAGTTTCTGGAATCGGAGCTTTGGAATAGCCGTGCTGCTACTACTCTCAGTTCTTTCCTCCTTCAAGGGTTTGTGTGACGTTACCTGCGTTCTGAAATCAGTGCGGAGAGTCAAATGACCTTTGGCTGTATGTGGTGAAGATGGGGGTTTCTGAAACCTTAGCTGTGTAGGAACTGCAGTTGGAACAGTCTTAGAATGCTACTAACAGTAAATGCTCTTCAAGTTGCCTGAAGAATTTGCTACAGGAAATATCTTGCTTTTAGTAATGAATGTCTAGCTTGTTGGCTGAAGAGTGGAAGAAAATCAACTTTCAATTCCTTTATGCACTTGAAGCCCATAAAATTTAAGCATTATCGCATTGCTTTGAGGAATTTCAGTAACATCAGGTCTGTGATGAGCCCAGAGAAACTGGGAGGTGTGAAACTGCAGTGTAGTACATGGCTGTCCAAAAAGAATAGACTGTATTTTAGTGTTTATACCATAATACTTTTTAATTATGTCATCTCCATTTTAAAACGTGGTTTCTCTGCATCTGTATTTCTGGAGATCTCAGATGAGGTTGTAAACAACCTCAACCATTCTTTACTGCAGCTACAAAATGAGTGTTAGGTATTTGGCAAAGTCAGGGCTCAAAACAGAATGTCTCCGCTTATCAGTATTAAATTCTCAGTTATCCAAGGACTGCAAGATTTTCCACATTGTTTGGTAATTCTTGATCTCTCCTTTCTTGCAGGAAGAGATTACCTTAAAAAAAAAAAAAATCATATTCCATAGCTTATTCCATGAGTGTCACTTGGCACTGCTACTCCACTCCTGTGGGGCAGATAAAATATTAACGCTTCCACTTCCCTGAAACAGTACTGAAAGTAATGTGAACAGTTGTGTGTGGTGTAAAATGGTATTTAACTGAAAGTAACAAGAACTTGTAATGAGCAAAACCACTCTAAAATCACATTATCAAGAAAATATATGACCTTCGGTCATACATGTGATATTAAGGTTTCAAGTGGCCAAGGTGTAAGTCAATCTGATGACCTGTATCTTGGATAACAGCAGAAATCACTTAGCATAGAGGTTAGAATTGTGTAAGTTCTAGGGTAACGTTTTTATAGCAACAGTTTTCTGATGATATCTATTTTAATAGAAAAAAAAAATGGTTATAGCAATGTAGGCTGAATTTACGAATTTTAACTTGGTGTTTTGCTTTCTGTTCATTGTTACGTAGTTAATGTGTTTATAATTTAGTGTTGGGTTCTTTTCGTTGTTTTGTTTTGGGTTTTTTTTTGCTATAATGACTAATTTATTTGACAGTTTTCTCTATCATGAACCTATACATGGACTAATCTGTGAAAAATGGCGTTACAGCGTATGTTGTTGCTGCACAGTATTTTCAGATAGAGATTAATCTGACTGGCCCAGCTCCTGTGGGCACCAAAACATCCAGGTTAAATCTCAAGTGAAATTGCATGGTGTCTCAGCTCCAAAAGGTTGGAAAAAAAAGGAAAAAAAGGCCATTTTATTTTAAGTTGTTGAATGCGGTTCTTTCTATAGTTTTGAAAGTGTACTGTTACACTAGTGCAAAACTGAAAATGAGGATCTTTGCACTAATTTTCCTGTGTCTCTTGACGTAAAAGCATTGGCTTTTTTGATGAGGGCCACAGCTAGTTCCTTTGGTGTAGTGCAGTGGTTTTGGCCCTGCAGTGAAGGAACAGTCCCCAGTCTATGGCTTCTGTCTGGTATCAGAAATTCAGCAACAGGATTTCAGATAACTAACTAGAAATATTAGGGAGAAAGTGAACACCAACACAGCACACTGTTACTTCCTTAGATGGAAGTGTTGTACCTATAAAAAATACCGAGCAACACATCTTTCTAAATTTTGTGGAAATAAAGCATTTAGTAGAGAATTAGGTAGAAACAGGAGATTTTTTTGAGTCCCTTTGTCCTGGTGTGTTGTCGCTTGACTGGTGTGGCTCCACTGTCTCACCTGTTGAATGTACTGCAGAGTTGAGATCAGTAATTTAACATTTGCAAAGCACTTCAGGAGCTGTGATGCTCTGTGAGTATTAGTTGAAAGTCCCTCAGGAAGGAGGTCCCATTGTAATTGTAATACTTTGATTGCAATGCTGTAATCTTGCGTTTTAATATTTTTTTAGGGAACCCGTGATATTTATGTTGACTTTAAAGCACTTGGTTGTTGGTTTGTTGTTGTTGTTTGTTTTGTTTTAAATATATATATCAATTGAGTTTACCTGCCTCAGTCAGGTTAAAATAGGGCTGTAAATGGTGGATGTTTGAGCCAAAGATGCAGGCTACCAACTGAATATCTACACTGATACTGTATTTTGCTTTGGTTTCTTGAAATTGGGCCTGTTGTAGTAGTAGCAGTTACTATATATGCATCACTTTACAGATGCCTCTAAATGGAATAAGCTTTGTCTAAGATATGCATGACTGATTAATTGGTTAAAATGTAGTGTGTGTGATCTCATTCAGCATATTTAATACACAGTTGGTTAATGAATGTTAACATTGGAATTGCTTGGATTTAGTCATGACAACTTTTTGCTGTGGCTGTTAGACAATCTCAAGGGCTGAAAAAGAACTGCTAATGAATGGATACTGTACCGTTCTGTTTGTCAGCAAATTTGTACAGTAATTATTTTGTACAGTTTCAGATCGAATTTGTACAATCCTTTTAGAAAGTATTTACAGTAACTGCTGTATTCAAGAATGTATTTTGAAAAAGACTTGGAAAGTCTTGGGACAAGCTATAGATGATGCTGTCTGTTTGCTATGTAGAAGTAATGCAGCTCAACTGTGTAGACATGATTTAGGTTCCTAGCCCCAGTTGTGTTGTGTAGGGTGCGATAATCCTGTGAAATTGCCGAGATTGCTGCCGCCACCCACTCAGACTTCAACATTTGAAGCTGCTGGCGGCTGTGAGGTAATGGCGGGAGCCGAAGTTTTGTCCTTTTCAGTTCAAGATGTTTCTTCCCTTCCTTTGCCCTCACTGCCTGCTTCCTGTAGCAGATGTTCTTCTGGCAGGGTAAGAGCACAAGGAAAGAAAGAAAGAAAATCCTTCCTCTACGACCTACTTCCCTAGCACTTGTTCCTCTCACTGATGTTACTACGTAGGAAGAGATGCAGATGTCACTGGGCTCTTCCCATTGATGTAACGAGTTCTGTCAGGAGAGAGGAGAAGACTTGAGTTAATCCACTTTTGTAGGCTGCAAACCAGTCAGTGGTTATTACTGAAAGGGATTATTTATTCCAGTAGCTCATTAGCAATATTAATTCCACAGCTGCATACCTTTGTGCCTTTTTATGCCTGAAATTAAGTAGAAATTCCCTTTGAACTTTAGATAAGTTGCTAGAATGCTGATGACTGCACCTTGTTTTCCTCTTACCTGCCAATATTTTGTTGTTGGGCTTTTGTAGTAAGAACTCTGCATAATATCTGGAAACATAAGTACTCACGACAGGTACTAGGTGTGCGCTCGGAATGTTAGCCTGCTTGTAGTGTGCAGCTTTCTTGAATATGAAGTGTGAGCAGGAAACTCAAAGCATAATGTGATTCTTTTGTGTGTATTAATTGCAGTATATCATTAGTTCAGTGGGGAGGAGTGTCTGGAGCTATCTTTTAAAAGCACAGCTGACATATGTACTGGATCAGTCCCCAAAGACTGGTAGTTGTGTAAATTGGGTTCAATTTTTGAACCGCTCAGAATACCTCATATGTAAATAGAGTTGTCATGACTTAATCAAAATGTGTTCGTTGTAAAAAGTAAAGGAGCCACTGGCTGGCTCAGCTTTAGGCTTGTTGTTCTTGCCTCATTTTGTAATTTTTTTAAAGTAGGGTTTACAGCTAGAATTTTGAATGCCAAAGTTCTATTTATTAAATAATAATAAAAGTTTTCATTGTTAATGACTGGTATTTTTTCACTGGAATTTGTTTGTTGATGTTTGGGATTTGTATCCACAGAGCAAAAATAAATTTTGTTACAAAACTGATTTCTTCTTTGCTGATTTTTTCCTGGCATTATTTCTTGTTCTGAAATTGAGACATCGGTAGCAAAGCTACTACTTCAGTGCAATGCAGTGATTCACAAGCATCGTTGCTTGTAATGTCCCTGCTCCTTTTCTAAGAGGATGCTGCTGTTTTTCCTTGCTCACGGGGGAGATTATAGATAGAACTTTAAAAAAGACTGCATTGGTACGAACTGGAAGGAAGAGCTGTTACGATCATTAGGTTCAGAGCTACTGGAGGGAGTCATCAACAAGTGGTTGCTCCAACACCAGTCAGCAGGACAGAAAATAGAGGAATGGGATGGTGAAGCAAAAGCAGCAGTGCGTCTGGTACCAAGGAGAAAGGGCACATGGTTTTAATTATAATTTCTCAACTATGAATCTTTCAGCACTAATGGATGGCTGGTTATACTGGAGAGCAGTTATGGCAAACAGAAATCCTTCCTTCATGAAACACCACATGTTGTCATAGACCAACGAAACCAAGCAGCGTTGACTTCTTTTCACTGTCTGATGAGCGCCGTCTGAGGAAAGTGAGAAGTTACAGCTTGAAAAATCTGAAGAGGAGTCTTCCCAAATGCTGAGTAAGTGTGCTTACCTGGAAATGATTTATTTTCAGGCTGTTCCCCGTAAGAAATCTTAGGGCCCAGCTGGAGCATCAGGTGTTGAATGGTCTCTCTTGACAACTGCCCTTCCTCGGCCTCTGGCTTTCTTCACTGTGCGGAGCATAGAGGTCAAGGATCTCTTTCCTCACCTTTTTGAAGATGATGGGAAATTCATTTTGATAAGCTAATGCATTATATATAGTACAGATCACTTGCTTTTCTCAAACCTTGTGACTGAACGTTGAATGACATGCTTTTAAGTCAATTAAAACACCCTGTGCCCTGTAGAAATGTATATAAAGGGCTGCACAGGTGCCAACTTTCCGTAAGATTTCTGAGGGTGACCTTTTGTGAACTGTTCAAAGTCAGGTTTAGATTTCAGAGTATCATGATGAAAGCACTGCTAACAATAGTAGTGGTAGAAAATGTTCTCTTGCCTTTGCACCACAAACAAAATGCAAGTCCAAATGTGGTTAGAAATAAAACATCAAACAGGAACACTGCAGGTAACACTACAGCATCTTGAATGAGGACAAATTTGCTGCAGCAAAATCTGCAGTAGATTGCCTGTTGTATGTAAATTAAACAACTCCATTGGAGTTGCTAACGATGCTGGGTCGTTTGTTTTATAAATGAATGGGTTCAGTGTACTTGGAGAATTTCCAAGTGGTGAGGGAAGGCATATAATGAAGAACTATAATATTAATTACATGAAAATATATTAATATTACATAGCTCATGCATATTTATTTTCCTTTCAGTGAGTTACCCACCCCTTTGGGGGCTGCTGCTGCTTGTATCAGTCCTTGATGTTACTGGTCCTAACTGCATGGAGCTGATGCCTCATTTCAAGCTGTGGCGTTGCATGGCTTATGGGGAACCCGATAGGTTCAGCTAATGCTGCTGGGATCTTTCATGGACAGCTTGGCAGCAACCCTGAAGAATGCAGCCCATGTGTATTAATAGACCAGAAAACTGATTCACTGTTCTATGTACCTGTGAAAGGATTTGCCTGGAGGAAAGAGAAAAGAAACCATTGTCAAATTCTGGACTGGAGTGAACTGTAATGCTGAAGTTGTGGTAAGAGGATTTTCTGACTGGAGTTTCCCCTGAAGGGAGAACTGAGTCGAGCTTAGTGACAGTACTAGAGGGAATGGCCTGCAGTTGCACCAGGGGATATTCAAGTTGGGTGTTAGGAAGCACTTCTCTGAGAGTGGTCAAGTGCTGGAATGGGCTGCCCAGGGGGTTGTTGGAGTCCCCATTCCTGGAGGTGTTCAAGAAACATTTAGATGTTGGCCTAGTGAGGAAATAATATTGGTGGTAGAGTGGATGGTTGGACTGGATGATCTTGGAGCTCTTTTCCAACCTTGGCGATTCTGTGATTGTAACTTGGTATCACAGATGCTTGTCTCTCTCACATTAACAGCTGAGACCACAAGCAGCCCCTGACCACCAGATGTCCTTTCCTGACCACGCTCATGCTGAGCATCATGGTGACCCTGAGCACCAGCCTGGAAAGTTGGCTCAGCCCTGCAGCTGTCTGTGGTGTGATGAGGGGAACCTTCCCAGCTGCAGAGCCACCACCCCACAAAGCCCCTTCTGGCAGAGCCTGGCCTTCTTTTCAGGGCTTTGTCTGGCTGGGACACAAGCGTGGCAGCAAATTGCTTTGGTCTCAAGGAGTGTTAGCCTTGTTCCGCCGAGGTTGGTGTGTATGGAGGCAGCTATAAAGCCAGATTTGCCTTCTCACTGTCCCCCGGTCTGTCACACTGAGGCAGAGCAGAAAAGTAGTTTGAAGTATTTTGGAAAGTGAAGAAATGAAGGTAAGGAAAGCACAGCACATAGGTCCCAGGCCCCAGCCTCCTGCCACTGCCACCTCCTCTGCTGAGATGAGACTGCCTTACACTTATGAATCATAATATTTTTCTTCTTTATTTATTGTCAATAGAAAATCATAAATTCAATCACTGCATTTCTACAATCTAAAGCAGTTTTTCCCTCAGCCTGCAATACAGATTCTCTTATGCCAAATTAATTGGCGTTTTCTTTTTATGACGCCTGTGCTGAGAAGGCACATTATGGAAACCAATTTGGCTGAGATTTTGAAGCTGATGTAATAATTGGAGCAAGGATTTGTTGCACTCTCTATAATCACATCCACTTTCACTCATTTACTGAATTATTTTCCAGGCCACCACAGGCACTATCAGGTGTTGTACGATTTGTTGTTACCTTTTTAACATCGGTGATCAGGTGCTGTCTGTGGAGGGTTTGGGGCTGGAGGCAGGTGGGAAGCCTCAGTAAGAAGGGCTGCCTGCAGGAGGTGGCTGTGATGGGCACAGGGACTGCTGCTCATCCCCCAGTGTTGCAGTTGGAGCGGGGCCATCACCACACCTCAGCCCCTTGCAATATCCTTTTGCCCACCTCACTCATTGCTTTGGGAATGGAAAAGGAAGGCTGCAGCTCCCCTGTGGAAAGCAGTGCTGCCTGATGGTGTGGCTGGTCCTCGATATGCTTCGCCTGCCACAACCAGATCATTGGTTACGCTATCTCCCCTGCCCTAGCGCCCATGAAATTGTGAAGATAAGTAATGGGATATTTTTAGTTTGAATTAGGGCTCGAAATTGTTAATTAAAAGCCAATTATGATCAATCTGTTTCTAACAGCCCTCCCCTCTCATAGTCATAAAAATTAATTACCACCGTAACGAGCCACTGAGCGGCTGTGCCCTGATGCTGCCCAGTGACGGCTTCAGAGCTGGATCTGTGACTGCCTGGGGGCTGCACACAGGGACCTAGCCCAAAACGTGCAGGCGTGCAGAGCTCACCGTGCCATGCAGTGCTCTGAAGGTCGGTACATGAACTGCTCCAATGGCTGCCAGAGCAGCTTTGCTTCCCAAGCAGCCTCAAATTCAGGGCGTGCAGCTCAGCTTCACAATGTAATGAGGAAGTAAGAATAAGCACAGAACTCATCCTTCGGCTTAAAAAGAAAAGGAAAAAGAAAAAAGAGTCGTTCACTGAACTTTGCCATGACCTGCAGAGGGCTGATCCTGGCCTGCAGAAACAGAGAGATTTGGGCCTTAAAATACCTCCTTTGGGAACTAAACACGTTCCAGCAGCTCTGTACTCTGAAGGGGGAGTACTTCCTCTGCCAAAGAGAAATCAGCCATTTCAGTAGAGGGCTTTTCTTAATTGCCAGGAGCAGAGGGAAGCTGCTGTTATTTCACACTGGAATGGCATTGCATGAGGCTCAAGGGGAAATACTTTTAAACCGGAAGAGGGTAGATTTAGACTAGATATTAGGAAGGAATTCTTTACTGTGAGGGCAGTGGTGAGACACTGGAGCAGGTTGCCCAGCAAAGTTGTGAGTGCCCTTATCCTGGAAGCATTCAAGGCCAGGCTGGATGGGGCTGCGAGCTACCTGGTCTAGAGGGAGGCGTCCCTACCTGTAGCAGGGAGTTGGAACTACATGGTCTTAAACGTCCCTTCCAAACCAAAACATTCTATGATTCTGTGGTTCTCCGACAGTAATAGAGCAAACACTGTGGATGCTGATAACTGACCCATATTGGTGGATGGGGACCTTTAGGCCAACATGTGGGCTAACCATGAGAATGCTTAAAAATCTGATCTCGTGCATCAGGTTCCATTTTCTGTTTTTTGGTGTTTGAAGCTGGTCTGAAGCTTCAAGGTGTGCTTAGGATCTGATGCTAATGCTGCTGAGAGACAGAAATACTCAGCCATCAGGCAGGTTCTCCCTGCACTCAATGTGGACGTACCTTTTTGACTGGAGCCACTTGCTGGGGTGCGAAGGTGCAGCTGTCTGGGACTGTGAATTAGCAGCTCTGAGTGTAACAATTGATGTGTACAATTTTCTAAAGCCTAAAACTCTTGCTTGAACAGCATAGAATGGGTAACAAAACCCTCTGCTATTTCCACAGAAAAAAAAACAACAAACATGGGTTGTTTGTAACGTACACGGCAAGTGGCGACTTTACAAAGCAAAAGGATGATTCTGAGACCTTGATCACAGAAAGTAAGAACATCCAGTTCGGGGAAGAAAGACAGATCTTTTTGGTTTGCTTTTTTATTTATTTTTTTCTCAGATAAGCAACGAATCACTCTGCTAAAGGCTCACAGACAAATGAAGTGGCAATTGCAGTAGGAGCTGTAATTCATCAGTTTGTCCATGAGGCTGCTAAAGGAGATAGAGTGAAAGCCTTGCTGAAGTCAAGATAAGATCATTCATTGCTCTCCCCTTGCCCACTGAGCAAATCATTCTGTTGTGGAAGTCTATCAAGTTGGTTACACATGATTTCCCCTTCATAAATCCATGCTGACAATTTCCAATCATGTTGTCTTTAATGTGTTCCGAAACCACTTCCAGCACAGTGTGCTCCAGCACCGTCCCCAGGATCAAGGTGAAGCTGACAGATACTGAGTCGCCTGTATCTTTCTTTGTCTTGCCCTTTTTGAAGGTGCAGTGTAGATGATGCTTGCTTTCTTCCAGCCCTCAGAACTCTTTGCTGTGACCATCGAATAATTACACTAACTTTGGCCAGCTCCCGAGCACTTGTGGGTGCGTCCCATCAGGCCCAGGGATTTGTTTGGCTTGCTTAAAAGCCTAACCTGAGCTTCCTTGGCCCACAGGAAGGCCTTGCTGGTCCCTGTGACAGTAAGCAGTTCCCAGACCTTGAAGATGAGCTAATCTCTGCCAGCTATAGCTGCACTTAGGCTGCTGAGAATTTGTCTGCATACGCCTTCCATTCAATTACAATTACAAGCTTTTCCCCAAGTTCTGAGGATGGCACTCATTGAGCTCACTCATTTAAATAAGCTAAAATTTCAGTATGATGCTGGATTGATTTCTTCCTGACACAGTTTTAAACATATTTCCAACAACTCAACACCAAAAATCAAAGCAAAGCCCTCTGAAAAGTCGCTGTTATTCAGAACTGAAGCAAAAGTCTGCAAAGTTCCAAGGGGAGTGACAATGTGTCACCTCTGTGCTTACGTCTCAGTCCTTCCACATGCCCAGCTCTCTCAGTGCTCTCATGCTGAAACACGAGCTCCTCACGGCAGGACCAAAGCCTTT
>PPHD01003709.1:5864-22223 GCA_002909625.1 Bambusicola thoracicus | reverse complement strand
TAATTAAATAAAAGCTATTATTCCTGTAACTTTTAATGAAAAATACTTGCATGGATATAGAAATTTGTCTTTGTGTTTGCAATTTCTAGTCATAGAACAATATAGGTATATAGGTATAGAATTCTAGGTATAGTACAATATTTGTTATAGGTTCTGGGAAACACTGAGCTGTGGCTCTTTGTAACACCTAATGCATTCAAGCTCTGTAAAACCATTTGGCACATTTTAGAATAGATAACACAAAACATGCATATTACAGCCTAACTTAAATGAAGATGATCCCTGCAAATGCTGAGATATAATCATGGAAAATTAACTAAGACAAATGGTCTTAGTTATGTGTACATTCTGATATGTGTGTATATGAATATAGGAACACTTGATCACTTCAAAATATTCCAAAATCTCTTTGGGAGGAATTTGGTGTGGTTAGATTTAGTGCTCTTATGGAAACATTTCTGGTGATTAGGCCAGTACTGGAGGTAATTCAAGCCACTTATTCATTCAACCATCATACATATTCAATGGATAGATACAGATGCCTCCAAAGCACTTTTGTGGGAGATCAAGTCTTCCTGCATGACATGCTTCTTTTTACTACCATGCTTGACACTGGTACACTCATTGAGCAGTCAGTCTGTGCTTTTATTAAGTATTTATCCCTTCTACAAGAACTGAAGGGATGAATACATATTGTTAAGCACCAGTATCTACGCTACGTAGGCATAAACAATCTTATCAGATTGGGAATCTGCAAAAGGAAGAATAAATTTAGTCTAGTGACTAGAACAGTGAGTAGAGTGGGAATGAAAATTTGGTTCCCACTCCAAGCCCATATTCACAGTTTAACATAGAACTTTGCATTAAATTTTGGCTAGAGCCTTATCTTTCTTGAGAAACCTAATCCGACCCTGTGTAATGAACTCGACCATTGACAGCAGAGTTTTATATGGGATGTGGGCACATATAACCTCATCACAGGCTTTAAAGATGTGTGTTACTGAAGATATTACCCTGGGACACTTCAAGATAGGCAGCATGATATCTAATAAACTCAGGTATCAATGTGCTTAGACAGTCCTGAATGACCATTTCCCTTCCCTCCTCAAAAATAATACCACCTAAAACTTGTTCACAGGCAATGAATTTAAAACTTTTAGTACTAAAGGTTCAACATAGTTGAGATTTAAGTGAAAAAATTCATGCTGTGGTGAGGCAAAAAATTTAATGAAGCTTTCCCCACTTCTTTTATACACTATCACACATTCTTTTTCCACCCTGTGGATTTGAGTTTCCTGTCAATTAAAAACTAAAACCATTATTCTGTTCAAAGGGAGAAACATACCAAAGGAATAACATTGAAATATCCCTAGCCATTGAACTAACCACACTGTAAGTCAGCCAGAGCGTTGGGGTCTTGGAAGCTTTACTGTTCATGTGCAGATATGGCACCATCTGTCTCTAAAGGGAGGTTGCACAGCATTGCGCAGGGGACACAAAGCCATATGGTTAATGGCTCTCTTCCAAGTCAAAAAAGTCCAAGAATTTGACACATTTCTCCTTTTCTTCAGACTGCCAGGAAAGCCCATTATCTGTACTTCTGTCCTATTCGGATAATTCTTCTAACTGCTCCCTTAAAGAAAAAGACTGTTTCTCACTGCTCTGTTTCTGCAAGCATCAGGTGTGTAGGGGAAGAATGGTCTCGGTTAAAAACAGAATATGCTTTCATTTCCATATGGTTTCTAGAAGCAATACCAAAGAGCACAATAATATGGAATGTATGATAAATATTTTAAAAGTATTCTTAGAAACTTATTCTAAAAAACCTATTGGCTATCAAGCCATTTTGAAGAAATAATCTCAAGTTATCTCCTTCTCATTCATTATTGTTTCCAAATCTCTATTTTTTCCTGGTTCCTCCTGTCTGTTAAATAGCTTACTTCCTTTTTCAGATAGTGGTTTATTTACCCACTACTTTCGTCAAAGTATGACAGGATGATGAATATTGATTTTAAGGAAAAATATTGCCACTCCATTCGTTGCAACACTTTCCCACTGTTATTTGTTGCCACACTTTAAATAGGCTCACAAATTTACCAAGAATGATCGGGAAACATTTTCAAACGCTACAGTGTGGTTGAAATCTGAAAAGAAATAAATAGCTTGATGCTGCAACTTGTGTATAGTCAAATTATACAGAGGTCAGACCCTGTGGCATATGCACGTGTGAGGTAGTAGAGCAGAGAACATTTCAGGATATCCTGCATAACTGCAATGCAATCAGTGAATTCTGAAAGCAGAATCCTGCATGGTGCTGAAACCCATATTTGTGACAACATCGTGTGTTAGAATCTGTTGTTATAAACACCGCGTAAATCACTGCAGGATAAAGGATAAAGGTGGAAAAAGAGCCCATGAACTAGAAAATTCTTATTAAAGCACAAATCCCAATTGTACTGTAGCTAAAATACATAAATGCTAGATTAAAGTGGCTAGAAAGAATATTACATCTCAGAAAAAAACAATCCATCAGTACTCCTAATCTTCATGAAAAAACATTCCAGTATTATTATTATTTTTTTTGTACAGCATGTCTAATAACAGGAGTTTTGCCCTGTTATGTGTCATTTTAAAAGTGGTAATTATAAAAGTAGATTTGCCAATTTTCATGTTTGTTTATTGATGTACGAAGTGTTCCTTTTAGTAGCTCTGGGCCTGATTTAAATATAGGAAATTGTGTATAACTGTATTTTGTAGTGATGTTATACAACAAATAAAGAAAGATCACCTTTTTCTTTCAGTCCAGAATGCAGCACCTCCCATTCTGCCTCCACCTATGTCCCCATCACATTTTCCAAATCAGGTCAATTTGGATTTTTACTGCTGCTTTCATTCAGAACCATCTTGGAATCATAGAATCAGAAAATGGCTTAAGTTGGAAGGGACCTTCAAGATAATCAAGCTCCAACTAGATGAACACAACATCCCTAGTACTGTTACCTTTACAAGGAAGCGTGAGGATTCATAGTACAGAATCTGACTTGGAATTAGGAACTTAATTCAGTTGTCTAAATATAGAAGTCTAGTGTCATTTAGAGCATGCTTTCTGTTAAAATCTTCAACCTCTTGCTTCAGGATAGTGTAAGTTTTCTGATGGTGTAGCATGGGAGCTGCCAATCTCATGTGTTTGTCTCAGACCATGTCAGATATGTCAAATGGCACCAAGCACCAATGTCCCAGACTCTTCTCTTAAGAATTCTACATTTGTATATCTCTGCAGAATTGCTCATGTGATATTGAAGATCAGCGTATCTCCATAACTAGTATATCTGTTCTGTTTTCAAGGTGCACATCTGTGTTTTGCTTCCAGGCCTGTATTAAGATAGTAGACAATCTCAGCAAGAAATATAATGAAAAGCAGGGTGTAGTGCCATCATTTAGTGTTAATCAGTAGTTGCACAGAAACATTACTGTCCCTGATACACTGATTGCAAAATGTCTTCTGGTTCCTTTTCCATGGCTAGGATTACTCCCTTCACAGTGGTTCTGTCCTGCATATACCTTTCAGATTGCTCAGACAGAGAAAACTAATGGCGTGACCATGCTGGAGGTAGGTTAGCAGTCATCAGGGGAGCACGTAATTTAATTTACTATCCATACCAAGAACATATCTATTATTCAACTAAACATGTCGGGGCATAATACAGTTCCTAATTAGGTCCTTTATTAGTTACAGAACAGGTGTCAGGGACCTGAATGATTATCATGTTAGAGCTTTTGATGAAAACCTTGTCTTCAATAATCACCTCAGCAGCAATGAAATTCTGCTGTGAAGATTACATGAAAGTGCATGACAAGATATCTTAAATTAATTCATAGCAATAGGCTTTGCATTAAGTTTGAGCCATAATCATTTTAATCAGATCTGGAAAGAAAAACAAAACTATTAATCAGAGCATGCTGACAGCTGTGCAAGATCTCAGAAATGAGAATGATGTATTTATACCTATAGGGAAAACAGAGCAGAAGCTTAGGAGGAGACAGAGTTCTTCCTGTAGAATAGGAGTTCAGTTTTCTACTGAAATGCACAAGGATGCATTGCATCTGTGAATTCTTATATTTCCTACTGGAAATTTTAGTAACTGTTCATTTGTAAAAATAAACCTTCAATTTCATTGTGTCTCACAGTTTGGTACACTTGATCCTCATCCAGTTTTCATGAGCAAGCACTCTATGAACTCTTCTCATGAGGAGCCCCAGGATAAGGAAGAAAAAAGGTGTAGTTAAGCCCCTAACCTGGGTTCATAATTAGTTTCTATCTTCTGGCTCAATTCAGGTATCATTGTTTTCTGAAAAATGCAGGAAAGCCAATTATTCCTTTGTACCTTTGCCTTCCTCTCATAAAATGAAGACAACTGTAGAAGTAAGGTAAAATAAATTCTTCAAAACCTCTGAGAGGCCTTAGATAGTAGCTCCCTAGAACTGAATAATAATAATAAAAAGTATTAATCTCTTTTTCTCAGCATTATGCCTTCCACCTTTATCTTGCTCTTCAGCAGCTTTCTCTGAAGCCCTTGGAGATACTCGTTCTTCAAAGCAGAATGAATCAACACAAAATAAAACAAAAACCTTAGGCTAGATCCTCAAGGAGAGACAGGCGCTTAAAGTAGAACTGAGGTACAACTAAAAAAAAAGAGAAAAAAAAAGAAGGACACCAAATCTCAAATTTTCATTGAACTGTAGTCCCTGGAGAGATCTAAAGTCTATCGATGCTCAGAAAAAATTCTGCATGCTTTATCTATTGACAAAATACTGATCCAGAATTCATATGCTAAAACTAAACATCCTTTCTTGTTTTTTCTCAAAAGCTCAGTCTCAATCAATTGTACACTGATAGTGTCTTTTGAGTTGAGAACCAAAAATATAAAAAGAAACAAAGAAGGGTGATAGTGTTCTCACTCTTCCAAAGCACAGCCTAAGTAGATTTTTTCTCCGTTCTGTTTTTGAAAATTATTCCATGGTTATATAGCTCACGTGGGATGTGAAATCCAGATCAAAGCTTCTTTTAGGGAGCAAACTCATTCCTTCTGCTTTCTTGAAATGTGTGTTAAAATTAACCCTACAAAACACACTTCATTTCTCCATCTGGTACTCTTTCAACATGCAGAAAGTAATTTAAAACATTGTTGTGATAAATAGAGATAAAAGAGAACATCCTAGGATATGGGTTTTTTTTTTTTCCATTTCTCAAATATTTCTTGCTATCCAGGTGCTTGCTCCTTTGCACTCCAGTTTAGTGACACTGGAACAGGTTGCCCACAGAGGTTGTGGATTCCCCCTCCCCATTCAAGGCCAGGCTGAATGGGGCTTTGAGCAGCCTGATCTGGTGGGAGGTCTTTGCCTACAGTGGGGGGATTGGAACTAGATGACCTTAAAGGTCCCTTCTAACCCAAGCCATTCTATGATTCTGTAATCTTTAAGGTCTCTTCCATCCTAAGCCATTCTATGACTTTATGATTCTATGATTCCTCAGCTCTTTTTCCGATATTAACATTGTTTACCTTCACGATGGACAGGATACTTAAATAAACAGGTTTTTTGTTGTTGTTGTTTTTAATGTCATTTCCAGTTTTTTCCCTCCAACTCTGAATTCCTTAGCAAAGCAAGCAGCTTAACATCTCTATTACATATCTGACCAGAGAAGTGACATTGGCATAAATGCCGTCTCTTTCGTTCTTAACTTCGTGTTTCATTCTGTGCTGATCTGACTCACTCACTGTCTTCAAAATAATACCTTTATCAGTTTAGATTATTTCCCAGATATCTTTACCCTTTCTTCTTCAGAATATATGTTCTACCACTAGATACACTGGAGCAGGTTGTGGTTTTTATTACATATGCACATATTCAAGTATTGTTTTCAGTCTCTCTCCCACTAGGTTATTTAGAACAAAGTTTGGCAAGTCTAAATCAAAAAGCAAAATAGACAATTGTAGTAGTAATTGGAGTAAAAAGCAATTAAAAAACCAGCCAAAAAAGAAAAGAAAACCAACAACAAAAAACCAAAAAACAAAAACCCTAGAAAATTATTTGAAACAAAATAGCAAATTTGATAATTTAGGTTGACTAATTTGATGTTTGAGAACTTACAATTCAAGCACTATCAGATTATCTTAAATAGTTGGTCTTACCTCATCAAAGTCTGCAATGATTTCATTCAGCAAGCGTAGACATTCTACTCCTTGATTATTCATCTCTGTCTGGGAATAGAAATCAGCAAATCCAGGAATAGAAGCAAACATCACTCCAACAGCATCATAAGACTGTGAATACAATTCCTAAAAGAACAATGAAGAAAACCAAGTTGGAGTGGAAAGACAGGAATGGAAAAGTCATTCTCTGTGCTTAACATCCACAGCTTACTTTTTTCCATGCATAATACCTTAATAACAGAATTTAGCAATAAGATATTGTGTGATTAGGAAGATTCGATAGCAGGAGGCTGACAGCTCTCATATTTTTATCTTGGATATTATACAGCTTTTGGTCTTTACTCTAAATTCTCCTCTTGAGGTCGGGGGCTACACCAGCAAAAAATTATAGAATCATAGAATGGTGTAGATTGGAGGGGACCTTAAGGATCATCTAATTTCAATTCCTCTGACATGGGCAAAGTTGCCAGCCGCCAAGTCAGGTTTCCCATGGCCCCATCCAAACTGGCCTTGAATGGTTCCGCAAGTCTCTGGGTAACTTGTTCCAGCACCTCACCACAATCTGAGTAAAAAATTTCTTCCTAACATCTAACCTAAATCTCCCCTTGAGTTAAAAATGTTCAACTCCTTTAACATTTATTCATAGGAGAGATCCTCTAACCCGTTGATCACCTTTTGGCCCCCCTCTGGCCCCATTCCAACAACTCCACATCCCTTCTGTACTGGGAACACAGTACAGAAGGGGCCTTACAAGTGAAGAGTAGTTCAAAACAGTCACCTCTCTCTCTCTGCTGACCGCTTCGCTTTTGATGCAGCTCAGGATACCATTGGCCTTTTGGGCTGCAAGCGCACACTGCTGTCTCTTGTCCAGCTTTTTGTTCAACAGCACCCCTTCTCTGGAGGGCTGCTCTCAGTGAGTTCTTCCCCAGTCTGAACTGAAATTTGGGTTGCCTCGACCCAAGTGCAACACTTTGCTGTTGGCCTTGTTAAATCTCAATAGATTCCTATGTTCTCACTTTTTGAGCATGTTCAAGTCCCTTGACGCCATCAGCAAACTTGCTAGGGGTACATTTGATCCCACTGTCTATGTCACTGAAAAAGATATTGAAGTGCACTGGTCCCAAGACAGATCCCTAGGGAACACCACTCACAACCAGCCTTCACCTGGATATAGAGCAAATGACAACAACTCCCTGGCTATGACCATCTAACCAGTTCTTTATCCACCTAATAGGCCAGCCTTCAAATTCACGTCTCTCCACTTTAGAGATAAGGATGCGGTGCAGGACCATGTCAAATGCCTTGCACAAGTCCAGGTACATCAGTTGTCTTTCCTTTGTCCACTGATGCCATCATTCCCCCATAGAAGGCAACCAGATTGGTCCAACATGATCTGCCCTCGGTGAAGCTATGTTGGTTGTCTCAGATCTCCTCCACATCTTCCATGTGTCTTAACGTTTCCTTCAGGAGGATCTGCTCCGTGATCTTCCCAGAAACAGACATGAGGATCACTGGCTTGTAGATCTCCTTTTCACTGCCAGATTTTAATTCAGAAAAAATGACTGGTTCCCCTTCTGCCCTTATCCTTTCCTTCATTAGGAGCATCTACAGGGTCATAGTAACCATACTCTAAGGACATTTCTGTTTCCTGTCATAGAAATTAATACACAGGCTAGTTTGTTGAGGCTTAAAAAAAAAAAAAGAAAAGACAATATGCACTTGAAGAATACACGCTGAGAGACTTACACTATGCTCGGAAGACAGAAAACAGTCTGCCTGAGTCTTCAGCTTCCCAATTTTTCTATTTTTTGTAAGAAACATCAATACTGAAATAATGTATCCATGTGAAAATGCTTACAGTACACATTTGGGAATACATTTTTGAGAGCAGAAATTAACTTAATGGTCAGAATTGAACTGTAGGATTGATTGTACTGTGATAAGTAGACTCACACGTAGAGATAGAGCCAGTGGACTCACACATAAATCAGAGCAGTTACTCCGGGAAGTCGCCTTACAAAAACCAAAAGTGATGATTCTGAATTCAGTAGCAAATAGTTGAAACATCAGCCGTGATGCATGGGGCATGTTTGCTTTTGAAGATTATCATGCATATGAGCTTACATGAAAAGATGTATAAAAGCAGACACTTATTCCCTGAGAATCCATTATGCAGACATGATACAACACTCTCATGTTTGGTAATGGGTTTGGCTCCACTTGAAACAAACTGTACTAACCTGGTTGTTTTCACACATACATTTTCTCATGTGCAAAGCAGTGTTTTATGGGAGTTTAATATCCACAGGGTGCAAAATTCCTCAAGAGGCTGATTTCTAAAGTGCCTTTCCTTGTAGCTCCTAACTATGTCATCTTCCCCTAGGTGCTATTTGAAATCACATCTTTAGAACACAATGATTCCTCATTGTGTAGTCTAATTTGTCTGCTTACATCCATTTTCAAACTGTAGAAGCAGAAAAGGGGAGCCTTAAATTTGTTTCACTGTGCAATTAATCGATATGTCGCTGTTGGCAACTTGAATCTTGAAGTATTTGTCATGTCTTCATTATAAAATGCAATTCTAAAATTTTATCATAGGACAGCTTTTATTCACAGATGTTATAATAAGCATTTGCTTTATCTCAGATAAGGACTAAATGTCTTACTGTTGCTTTCCCAAATAAATGCTGGCTTTTCTTATATCCCATCAGCATCCTCTCTCCAAACACAGTCTTAAGAATATTCACAGACTCCATCATCAGCAGAGTATTTTACTGAGTTTCCCTCCATCTGAATGACCTTCAGTCACATCTTGAGCTTAGAGAGCTTTTCTGTGTTTACTGCAAACATTCTTTAGAAACACAGTCACAAGTTATGTTTCCAAAATGGATGCTCTGTTAACTGCACGAAAGAGACACAATATGAAATGGAAAGAATACTCTCTTGGGTCTGTTGCTGCCTGTTGCACAGGTTACTTGCATACTAGCTGACAGAGCTGCAATATTACTTCTGCAACGCTAGACTATCTTAAAGCTGCAAAGTTATTTTGTTAGATTTTTACATCTTTTTTTAAGGAATATTTTATTTTCCCAGACTCATATGCTGGGAGGGATTTTTAAGGAATACCATTAGAAGCAAGTATATTTGGGACAAGCTTCTCATGGTCTTTGCATAACTCTAAAGGTGGAGATTTCACATCCTCTGTGATTCCCTGATGCAGTATTAGGCCATTTCCTGGGTGGAAAATTTATCCTGCAGCTGAATGGAATTTTTCTTGTGGCAACCTGTGTCCACTGCCTCTCGTTCTTCATCTGAGAAGGTATTGTTTCTGTCTTCTCTGTAACTATATTGAAAGCAGTTGAAAGCAACAGTAAGATCCTCCTTTATCCTCTTACTCTTAAGGTTGAATAACCCCAAGTCTCTCAGCCTCTCCTCATATGCTGTTGTGTCCTAATTATAGAGGCTTTACGCTGGATTGCTTTAGTAGATGTGTGCCTCATTCTGGGAAACCTAAAACTGGAAACAACACTCCAGATGAGTACTAGAAGTTCAGAACACATAGAATAGTAATTTCCCTTATCCTTAAAAATTATTATTTTTTTTTAATATGGATTGGATACAAAAATTGGGCAATATTTGTGTATTGAGTCCTACTGAGAATTGTGTACAAATAAATCTTTAATGTATCTCCTTTAGTTCTGCTAATTAGATAAAATTATCGGGAATAAACTTGATACATACTTCATTATCCCGATCCTTCTCCAAGAAGTGACGTGCAACGTGACTGGGTAATATATTCCGCAACATATTTTCATTGTGCTCCCTTAACTCCTTCATTTCATTGATTTCTTCTTTTGCTTGAACACGCCACAGAAAATCCAGCCTTGCTGTGTATTCAAGCTGTAGTTTCAGAAAGGAAAGAAAGGCAAAAATAAAGCCCAACAATATAAGAGTAGACATCGTATTGTCATCCTGGAAGGCTGATCCTCTCATGTAAGTGCTTCAATAATGCTGGAAAACTTTTTTTTGACTTAGACAGAATTTGATTTCATTGACAGAAAAAGAGAGGTCTTATGTATGCTGAGCGTTTGAGAGAAATACTAGGACAAATAACATTTGTCATGTTGCTGCCATGGTCAGTGGCTGGAAAGTTTCATTGTTATGTTTCTTATGTTTCTTTTTAACACCTCTCTGACATTTAAGTTAAAAAAAATAATGGAATCAGACAGGTAATTAGATATTGAAAGATACTGGTATGCAGTAAATACGTTCTTCTTTTCATAAATGCTTTCAGATGAATTGGGTTTCATGATAAAATAACACAAGTGTGATTCACAAACACTCATAGCAGAGCTAGGTGTTGTACTTCTCAACAATTAGCATCTTTCAGCTAAACTAAATATTAACAGTTCAACACACTTTCAAGGAGGATTTTCAAGACTTTAGCACCAAAATGAGATATTTCTACTGTTAGGAAATGTTCCATGTTCATGGACAAGACCAACACTACCAGAACTTTGGGGTACAATGCACTAGAAGAAAGATTTCAGATTTGAAGGTAGATGCTACTTTAGCTTGCAAAAAGCCTGCACAGGGCTAACAAGATACAGTCATATTGGAAATGATGGAAATATATCCTTGCATGTTGTAAACTGAAAGAGAAGATGTATCTGTGAGGCTTGAGATGTTCTAAATTGAGATAATAATTATACACTCAGCAGAGGATCACGTTGCATCAGCAAATAAATGCATTTTCTAATTGGGAGAGATATCAAATTGTCAAAAGCTGCTGGAGTAAGGAAGTTGTTGGGACATAACTCACGTGCCAAGCTGAAGTAAAGGGCAGGTCTGCAGTGGTGGGAATGACTAAGTGGGGGTTCAGGCATTCCCTAGTGACAACTGGATCAACATTTTTATCGTCAACAGGGACTAATGTATAAGCTCACATCTCTTGAGAGCATCCCTGAGGAGAAGGATTTGGGGATGTCAGTTGATGAAAGACTCAACATGAACCAGCAAAATTGTAGGGTTAAATTTTGGGTTTAGAAACAGAATGACTACAGAATGACTACAACATTAATCTTGAAATGTTCACCTTTTCTTGCACTGCAGTGCATCCCTTAATTAAGCACCTTTAATTTCAATAGTGAATGAGTAGACAAGAACAAATGTATTACCAAGAAAGACTATGTCCTGTATATGGCATACAACCCAATCTCTCTCCAGGCAATTGCCATTTTCAAGGAAACCAGGAAGTAAGGATCAACATTTGAAAGACAGTATTTTTCCTTTAAGAATGAAAAAGGAGAGGATTTACATCAGAGAGGTACATCTTCAACTATTGAAAAGTGTCTAAATGAGCAAATATCCTTTCCTTGCTAAACTAAAATCTGTTTATAGAAAGATTAATGAAGAGGCCTGTGGCATATCAGAATTAGATTTGTACCTTTGTCACTTTTTAAACTGGAACAATCTCCTCCGCCTATTTCCTGATGTCTCCTTGTTTTCCCAAGCATGAAGGTTAAGGGGGTGATGTTTGTGCAGATAAACTGCTGTGTAGGGACGTTCATCCTTCCTCCCTTCCCACAAGTCTTTGTAGAGCTGAGCTACAGCCCTGACATCACTGTGCACAAAGCAGTCTGTGCCTTCCCTGTCAAAGCTTAAGCGTTTCTGTCTACTGAAGGGCCCCAGATGAAGAGGAATTATCAATCAACACTTGCCTGCAACAGAACACACATCTACAACCTAAAATAAATCAGAAAGTGTCTTTGGCTTCTGTTTCACAGGTTCTCTTTTTAGTTCTAATTGGGATGGAGGGAAAGGAGGGACTGAGTGCTGTGGGCAGCTTTGTTCCCTTTGCAATTGTTAAAACTTTTTTCTTTTTATTTAAAGCCATACAGATTGCACTCAGATGATAGGTTACTTACGTTGTGTGTTTTCACTGGAAATGTATTTCCAACAGAGAGGACTATATGTGATAATGTATTCTGATAAGATTTCAAGGGATGCTTTATATTGTACTTCTAACTCATCAGAAGACAAAGCAGTAAATAAACACATTTTAATATAGTATAACTCTAGCCTCAAAATTGTTCACAATACTTCTTTTGTGTACTGTTTCTCAAGTTTATCTTGAAGAAACACTGTTGCAAAATATGTTTTACTCACTAAAAACTGAATTTCTAGTAGAGAATTAGCCTATCTAGCTTGATGTCATGTATCAGTTACAAAACTGTATGTAATTACAGTTTTAGCACAAAAGAATTTTATCTCTTGACTGACATACAAGTAAGTTTTTAAGAAGAATCTGACTTTGATTAGGCAGTCGCAGACTCACATAATTTTTTCTTGATAAGAATATAGCTTAAAATTCCATGGTGGGGATTGTCTTTAATTTACATTGGATAAAGAACAGTAGAGAACTATCTGCTCAAAAACGAAACATCCATAAGCTCGTCTTTTTTTCTTTTTTTTTTTTTTTGTAAAACCACCTAGAATGAGACATGACTTACGCTATTCTAATTCATAATACTTCTGCAGTTTGTGAGAAGCTGTGCTGGAGAACAGCTTTATCAGATTTAATGGGTTCTCCATCAGTTCAGGTGATTGAAGACATTTTTTTTAATGTGCTCTGAATTTTTACTTATTTCTTTGTATTTAAACAGATGGTTTTAGATTAACTCTGTAATGGGAAATATAACAGTTCTAGGAAGTGTTTCTGGGTGCTACTGTTGAATATTCCTAAATTGATAGACTGGCCCTATTAATCGTTTGGGAGAACATGCAGAAGTAAGCACATATCAGGGACCATTTCCAAGCACAGTGTCGGTGTAGCTACCTTGTTTTATGGGGCAAGGAAGATTAATAGACCGCAAAAAGGCAGTGTTGTGCTCACAGGCCTCTGGGCTGGAGAATAGCCTCAAATATCCTCAATTAGGTTTTGCAAAACATAGACATTTACACTCATTTGTGATCTGGACAAGCATTGCTTAGATACTGTCTAATGTTTACTGTAATGTTAATTCAATGGATTCTTTCCAAATGCTTACTCTAACTTTGGAGCAAGTATACTTACTCTCTAACCCCTTGAACTGTATCTTTGCTTATGCTAAGAATCTCTTACCCTTCCAATAGTGCCTCACTTAAATTAGGACCTACAAATGCTGGTGTTAATCACCCTAATGCTCTTCTAGAGAAAATATTTAAGCAAGTTGAACATGCAAGGCCATGTCTAAAGGGAACTGTCACTGCTGCTTCCTTGAATGCAATGGTTCTCTTTGTCTCTATGAGAACAGAAACTTCCTAAAGTCAGCATGCTGCCAGTCAGAAACATTACAGAGGAAGCATCCTGCTTTCAATGGCTTTTGCTCAATGTATTGGTTAGTTTCAATATTATTTTGAAATAGCAGTTCCTGAGTTCCTTCTCAAGGAAATCAGTCCTAAAACACTGAGACGTCTAAGTCTTTGTTATGATGTAGGATCAGGTGACAGTGGTCCATTAGCCAAAGAAGTCAGTGATGGTGCTCATACTTTGTAACTTCAAATTTTACTCCATTCCACAAATATACGTTTCCCTTGTGAACATACTGAGTCCTGTTCTTCATTTGGTTTTATGCCTACTCAAGTGCACTGAAGCAGACAGATGCCCTTGGAATTGCACAGGTAGCTAAGATAAATGAGGTCTCATTTGGTCCTTAAACTTATATTAACAATTGCAATATAACTTCTCTGTTGCTGAATACAATACTGCATATGTTCTTTAAGAATGCCAGGCAGTGTAAGATGTAGGCTTTCTTCATTCAGATTTTGCATATGATTTATTAAATTGTTAAATGTCATCTTTTCATGTGGATAAAAAGACAGTTGCTATTCTGGAAGTAATTACTGTCACATCCTGCAATTGCAAGGGACACAGGGAATGGTTAAGGCAAATGTTTGCATTACCTGTTGACCGTGATAAAATACAGCTAAAAGGAACATTGCCATCAGTAGTAAAGATGCCTCCTTTGTACCCAGGAAGTCTGTTCTGGATAAATAAATAAAAATAGAATAAAATATAGTTATTGATTTGTCAGTGTTTGTTGCAATTATGCAGAAAATTCATTCTGTAATGCACCCTGGACTTTTCATTTTTCTTTAAAAAATGCTGTGTATTTACAAATTTAACTCAGAAATGCATAATTTCAAGAGGACAGGAGTGTTATTAGAGAGGCAGTCAGCAACCCCTCCCAATTAAGTGTTGTCCACAAAATTACTTAATATACCTTCAAGTCTTGCATACAAGTCATTGAATAAAATATTAAAGAGAACTAGTACTAAAATTGAGTCCTCCGTAACCCACTAGTGACAGGTCTAAAGGCTGTTTTAACCCTATTTACTATAATGTTTCGAACCTGACTTATCAGCCAATCATTCAATCATTCTGTTTTAGTCTAGCTGTGTGCTGGACATTTTGTCCAGGAGGATATAGTGAGAACAGCATCAAAAGTTTTGCTGACATCCAAAAAGATTACATTAGCTGATGTCTCTTGTTCAGTATCAGGTGATACTTGTCAGAGGAACGCTAAGATAGAAAAACTAGAGTGTGAAAAAGCAGACCTTGATGGAAACTAATTCAAATGGAAACTTTCTTGTGAGTGATCTGACTAAACTGACCCTGTGGTGTTATGAAGAATTTATGATAAGGAAATGTATTACTATGGGATGAGTCAACAGTATAGAGCGAAACATCTTTGTATAGAGGCACGAAACATCTTTGTTGTCTACAATTTCAAATTCAAGTGTTCCCATTTTGAAGTTGTGAAATATGGCCTCCCGAAGATTTCATCCTGGAAGGACTCTAATGGCAGAAGCCTCAAATGTAGAAATTACGTATATTTGTTATTGGATATTATAGCAATGTAGTAATTGCAGATACAAATGACTTGCACATTGGGTTGCAATACTTTTTATTAAACTAATTAATGTAGCTAAGAAAACAGAGAAACTTCTGGAAACAGAACTTTCAAGCTTGTGTTCCCTGAACATGAAAGGTGAAGCTCAAGTCCTTGCCCTGAGTATGAAGCATCTCAGCTGAGTTCCCTACCTCCTGGATTGCTGGCTGCTCTGAAGAATATTTCTGGCTCTTTCTTCCTCCTCTGCACTAAAGTCACTGGAGACTTTCATTTCCGTGGGGAATACAAACTATTCTGAATTCTGTGGAATTTTCACAAAAGGGAAAACTTTCTTTGCCACATTTGACTCAAGAAAAGAAATTAAAGACAATGACCACGATTTCTACTTCTAGTATAAGCTGTTGGCCAAATTATTGTCTTCTTACTGCAATCTGTCATATTTCGGGGACTCTGTCCTGAATATGCTATGCATAGAGAGAAAAGAATTACAACTCAAGTCATTAGCAACTTGGTACTACAGGAAGCTGGCAAGGAAAGATATGTGTGCAGAGCCTTACAGTGTTAAAGATGTAACCACTGTGAGAACTACTTGCATTGAAAATCTTTTTTTTTCTTCTGCAAATCTTCACTTATTCATTTTTCTGCCATGCACTTTTACACAAAGCATCAAATAATAAAGACATGTTTTTCTGAAACCAGCAAAATCACTACTGCTCTAAGTTTGGAGTTATTTACCACTTGGTACAGATCTGTCCTGTCATTGGCTCATCCACTCCTCCTTCTGGGAGGATGCCTGGGAGGAGGAGCATGTCCTCCAAATGGCCTTCTACAAAATGTTATCATCTCTATATTTCTTAGATCTCTGAGAGCCATGTCTTAATTTTTGACATTTATACAGGTAAAATCCTGCCCCTAAAAATCAGATGTTCACTCCTGTTTGCCTAATAGAAGGTATAAATTTCAGTTAGTACTGCTGGAGTTTCCGGGTCTGGAATCGAGTGATCTACATCAAACATGAATGGACTAGGAAAGACAGAAGAGATAATGTCTGCTCAATATTTAATTATTCTCGTGAAATGAGCATTTAAGTATAAAGATCTGGGGAAAAAAAAAAGTCACAGTGTAAGTCTTGTTGGATTAGTCAATGTCTCTTGCAACCAATTGTATTTTTAACTATGATACTATGTAGTACGTGTGTAGTCTTGCAACACTTGGATCTTTTTTTTTTTTTTTTTAATTGTTATTATATTTTA
>PPHD01003708.1:15994-30685 GCA_002909625.1 Bambusicola thoracicus | reverse complement strand
TATTTTATTTAAGCTCACATTAAAAACAGTGTCTATGCCGCTAGCCTTAAAGTAGTTTCTGTTAGAAGAAAATGTTCAGGAACTTCAGAGGAGATGCTTGGAGCACCTGTGAATATATGTATATACATGTGTGCGTGTTGATAATTCTGTGCACTTGCACCCGAGAGTCTCCAGATATTTAAAACTTATTTTCAAAATACCTGTAAAGGAACAGTGAAATATAGTAGAGCAAGGAATTCACACTTCCAGAAGGTAAAAGGGTGCAGAGTTGAGTCTTTAAATTCACATACTCCTTCTATTAAATACAAATTTTTTAGTAATGGCAAACAGATAGTTTGTCTAGAGAGAAGTATGTAGAAATGCTTTCACTTTCTCTCTAGTTCTCTTGTGAGAAACCACAGTTTGAGGTTAGATTATATAAAAGCCCAAAGCCATAGCTCTCATGAAAGCAGTCTAACCATGTTTTTCCATGGATAGCTTGAGTCTGGGGATCATTCATTATTTTAGCAGCAATCCTTTTGCACTGGGAAGACTGGTGGAAAGAATATCAATTTTGCAGCAAAAAGCTCTGTTCGTTATAAGTGAGTTTCAGAAAATGGGCTTGTGATTTCCCTCCTCTCAGATACGAAGGAGTTTTCAGTGCAGGGGCACCAGACTGAAATTGTTTGGGGATCTCCTCTAGGGAAGAGCATCGGCTCCCTGCCAACCAGAAGCTACTCTTCTGCTATTGATCCTTCTGCACAACCTGCTGAATTGCTCTAGCCACCCCCTGTATTTATAGCCTGTCAGCTATCCTGATTCCAGCTGTAATTTCTGTGATAAATATTCATTATGCAGGTATTGAGCCCCATGACTTCTTAGTCTTACAAGCACGGTGTAGAAAGATTTTGTCTGAAGCAGCAGACACTGCAGTCATTTTCAAATCCATTTGGCCCTTTAAGGGTGATCACTTGTCTGCAGGGCTGGCCCCAAGGACAGGTAAACTAAGTGCTTGCCTGAGGAGCTGTATTTTGGAGGAAAGGGATGGATCACACAGGCTGCTGCATGCTGCACACTTTCACATCAGTGTTTCTGTCTGCTTAAATTAATCAGCACTGAGCACCCAGGAGAAGTTCAGACTTCCAAGGATTGAGACTCCATTAAAATACATTGAGTTCAGCACAGCCTGGGAAGTAGAAGCCCAGCTGGGCCTTGACACACCAGGGATGTGGCCATAAGCCGTGATGGAGGCAGAGGCTGACAGGCAGTTAGTCGCTGGCAGGCCAGGCAAGGGCAGGTGTGGGACAAGCATGAAAGGGAGAGAGATCAAGTACCTAGCTCACAGGGCAGGTCCTATTTGTCTGACACAAACGCTCAGACAAATGTGGGATCAGGCACAGCACTGGGGCTGAAAAAGCTGCAGTGCGATGCCCAGGTGCTTCCCCATGCGATCAGTGAGGCTGCTCCGCCTGACTTGTTTCTGCACTGACACTTGTTTGCTGACCCACCGCATACCCAGCCCCACGTGCTGGCCTGAGGAGCTTTGATGAGAAGGACTTATTTCAGAAATAGATGGCCTGCGTGGCTGATTTATTTCTGCTACAGCAGACTACCAGATCCTCTGAAGCAGTCTCAATTACCTTTATGTAAAGGCTGTTATTCTTCTCCTACAAGTGGTAGTCATGTTTGAGTGGCCCGATTTGTGCAGATTTGGCCTGCCTTGTCCACTTAAAAGATCATTAATCACCACTCCAGTTTATAAATCAAGGAGGCCAAGTTGCTGAGAGCAATTGAGAGTCTGAGGCTCCGCAGAAGTACTTAGCCAATTCCCAGACCCAGGCTTAGCATTTCTTTCTCTCTTCCTCTAGTAGTCAGACAATTCATCATCCTTCTCCCACTGAGGTAGAACGAGCCTGACAGAGGAATGCCTGAAAGCTAATCAATATGATCAAGTTGAGAGGGAGAGCACGACACAATTTTTTTACTCTTATTTTTTCTAGTTTGTTTCTAAGTCTTCTAAATATCCCAAAACCATTCACTTTAAGATTTGGTAGCTTGCATTTATATAAGACAAAAACAATAGACAAGGATGTATGCCCCTAAGCCAAACACCAAACAGAAAGGAGATGCAGCAACAGGGTAAAAAAAAAAAAAAAAAAAAAAAAAAAAAGACACTACAGTCATCCTTTTGCAGTAGATATCTGAGAAGAAGAATAAAAGTGTCAGGCAAGGAATAGGACTATTATGATCACAGATTATCAGTTATGGGTACTACAGTCACACAAGATTGCTTTCCTCTACAGCAGTGTCAAATGCAATTGGCAGGCCAGAAGTCAGGAGGTCTGCTCCTGCTAAATAAACTTCAGCCTGTACTGTGCCTGTGTGAAGACTAATGAGGTTACGATAGAAAATGGATTCGCTCCATGAGAGTAAGGGAACTTGAACAAGAGGTTTATTCTCCTTTTCCATGATAAGTTGCTTTTACATATTCCAAGCACAGGCCTTTTTTTGAAGAGAGAGAAAACACAAATTGTTCATTGTACAGACGAAAGCATGAGTGACAACTGTAAGTGGAATAGACAGTTTCCATTACTCCCTCACACTTGCTGAAGAATAATTTGCAAAGTCTGGGTAAATTGTGTTTTAAGAAGTGTAATGACGTGTAATAATTTCCTGTCAGCATGTCAGCTGCAAGCAGAGAGAGTTTGATAATTTTGGGATAGGAGACAGAAAGATAGAGCAGGGGGAGAGAAGACAGAGAAGTGGGAATTACTTTTAGGATCACTGGCTTCAGAAACCAATGAAAGCATAATTGTAAATAAAAAACAACAACAAACAAAACAGGTGGAGTGCTAGATAAAAGCAAGAGCTGTGCAGCAACCCACCCAGATACTAATTCCCATTTGCTTTTCCATTAATCTTGCATAAAGATTCCAGGTCACAGGCCCAGGTACAGGGAGTATTAAGCAATTTAGTAGAATGGGAAATGGTTCAGAAATCAGAAAATGGATGATCATGAATATTTCCTTTTCTTGTCCTGTGAAAGGCATCTGTATCACAGTGCAGGGACAGAATGTTCCTGCTCTCATGTCTCTCTGATCAGGGAAAAAAACACAACCAAACAAAGAAAACACAACAAACAAAGAAATAAATCTAAAAATAAAATTTCAAAAAGAGTTAAGATGTAGATGACTACATACTTATGTCTTTGGGAATGCACAGTGTGGTAGAGATCTGTAAATGTCACAGCTTATAGATCAACCTAAGATGAATGAGCCAGTTATTTTCACACACTGTTTCACTCCTGCTTCTCATTTCTATCTTAAAGAGAGTATTGTCTGAGTTTTATTATTTATTAATTTCATTATTTTATCATGCTGGCAAATCTGTCAGTAGGATAATATTTGCTTTAATACATCTAGAGCTGAACCAAAATTTCACTCTCTATTATACAGGCAGCAAGAATTAATCTACTGACTTCAGCGGGTTTATTACTAATTTACATTGTTGCAAAAGTAGAAAGAATTTGACCCTTATTGTTTAAATGTTAAGTTCTGGCCTTCTTGATAGTCCAGAACTTCCCCTCTGCAATTTTAGTTATTTAGATCAACTTCTTAGTCTTAAAAAGGGGGGTTTCAACCACTTCCTTCATATTTTGAAGGGAGAAAAGAATTTGACAGAGTTTGTTCTGTGTTTTTTGGTTTTTTTTTGTGTGTGTGTTTTTTTAATATAGAAAGTAGTATGGTATTTAATATATTAAAAAAAAAAAAAAAAAAAGACATTACTTCCTAAAGTCTTCGTTTCTTGGTACTGTCTTGAATTGTTTGTCTTGAATAACCTCCATGGCAAACTGGACTTTGAGCATTTTAGAAGGCAGAGGATTTTTAGCCTAAAGTATGCAGTAGGAAGAAGTCCTTTCTACCTCAAACATTGAATGCACTGTTTAAAATATAACATTTAGCTGTGTTTATCCCACATGACAGGCAAGCCTTTTGTAAAACAAGTGTTAAAATGCTCTGGTTTGTGTTTATGTTGGTTTGTTTTAATTTGTGTTATGTTTTGTTAGTTTGTTTTCAATAAAAAATTAACACAGGTTTTGCATGAATTGCTTTTCTTTTGAAATGTTTTTTTAAAAACTGTATGGGTAGTCATATCATGAGATTGAATATGAAACTCTAAGTATAGCAACACATGAAGGAGCCAGGAGTATGGTTTACCTCTATAAACACCTTCGCTGAGGTGATGCTGAATCACTGTAAACTGTTTTCATGTTGCCCCTTTTAAAAGGATGTTGAAAAGCTGATGAGGATGAAGAAAGTAACCATGAAACTGATCTAAGTGCTATAGAAATTGCCAAGTGGTGAGAAGTTAAAGGAAACCAAACCACCTAGATACTCAGGGAAGGAAACATAGAAGATCAAGTTGACTTGATTTGTGTCATGTAAATACCCTTACAGAGTAAAAACACTGTGTACTAAAGTGCTTTCTCATCTAGAAAAGAAAACATATGGCTGTCAATAGTATAAAGCTGAAGACAGGTGAATTCAGGTTAGTAATAAGGTTTACACTTATACAGTGAAACTTACTAGCAAGGGAAGCAGTAGGTCCACCACTACTTAATATACTCAAAGCATTGTCTGGAAATCTCCCTGGGAGATATGCTGTCATCAGATACAAACTATTGAGCTCAGGAGATAAAGCTATGTGATCTAATGATTCTTTCTAGCCTGTAGTTCCTATATAAAATATGGTATAGATTAAAACTTTACTATATAGAATTAAACTTAACAAATAACTTCAAGAATTTCTTTTGTTCCTTTTAGTTTATTGGCTGTTTTAAAATATCAAATGGGTATCACTACCTGACTGTTTTCTTTATGGGGCTGGGATCAATTCAGAAGTATTTCATTTTACTTTTGAGAATAATTTTATAGGCAGCTATCATTGTAATAGTCACATATGCACATGAAGAACTGAGGAGCAGTTCAGTAAATGAGCTGATAAAATATATGTTTCCTCATAGGATATCTTTTTAAGTTCTACTAAAAACAAATGATGTGTTTTGTAGCTCGTGTCTTTCCACAGGACACAGAACTGTATCTGTATCTAAAATTTTTTTTCAAATATGGATTAGAAAATTTCCATACCATATTTATGAAACTTAATTTTCTTTACTTGGCACTTAGTAAATTTAGTCTTCAAGAATCTTTTAATTTTATTTTACTAAGAAAAATCAATGGGATTTCTTTAATCAATATAACAAACAAACAACCCATATTAAATGTCTGAAGTCTCCAAAATTCTCTGCTGCTGTAATAAATTATCATGACGTAAAATTTTGACAAAATGCACTGTCCTGACTCTGAAGGAACCATCATTGACAAATACATCAGTAGCATGCATTATTAAAGATTTTTAAAGTGAAGCCACTAAGTACAACTGTGGTCTGCATCACATAATTATTTCAATTTAAAAAAAAGAAATAGATAGGAAAGAATCAAATTATAAATACAAATGACAAATATCTAAAGGTATTATCAAGTTACTAGTGATTTCTGTCATTCCCTGAGTTTTCTCCTTTGAATTTTGCCATTATTACTGTTGCAACTTTCATTAAGTTTATGGATATAATTAGAATGATCATGTGATAGGCACTTTTCAGATACAAAGGAAGACACAGACTTTGTCTGGAAATGCATGTTACTGTGTTTCATATAGATTTAATTTTTATAATATCTAAACAGTGAAGCTTTACAATGTTTTCACTTTAGTTTAGTGGAAGTAATCACTATTTGCAGAAGAGAGGTCACATGGACTAGCCTTACAAATCTTTGTTTCCCATAAAGATCAATTTTGCCACACATAGAAATAAGCAGCATGCAGTTTTGTCAGATAAGCCAAACCCTGCCTTTGTCAGGAAGTGAGCTAGGACACACAGTGTGCACTGGTCTGTGAACTGCCCAGGTCTGACAGGAAACTGATGGGATGCCTGTGAGGATCTTTACTGATACTTCTGCCTTCTGATGGTGAATTCAGACACGACCATAGGCTAAGCCAGGATTCTTCCTGCCATTAAGAGGTTTTAAGCCCAGTTTCTTCCTATAAATGTTACCTTTCCCTGAGATGTGAATAAGTCCATCACTTCTCCTTGGCACCAGAAACAATCTGTTTCTCTAGCCTCCCCTCTACCCTTGTTCCTCTCCACTACTCTCAAGGTTCCCACAGGATCAGGAGATTTATTCCCAGAAGATGAGGCTCAAAGATCAGGCATAAAGGAACACGAGGAGATCCACCTTAAGCCAAACAAAAATTTCCATGAGGTGCCATGACATCTACTGCATTTCTGCTCTTTCCTTCAGTCATCGCCCCTTCAGACTAGAGCCCTTGATACATGCCTTTTAGCAGCCTGCTCTCAAAGACAAACCTGTTAAATGAGAACCACTTGTCATAAATAATTTGCAGACCATTTTGACCATATCAGTCAGTGGAGACCAAGTTTTTATGTGCACTGAATTTCTCTTTAGTGTGTTATGTAGTATTTTAGATAATAAAAAAGACCACTCTAGCACTAGGTCATGGGTAAGTAGCATAGCTAGAAACAAGTTTTACTCCCTAGAAGTGCCTGCAACAGCAGAGAGAAGACAGCACTCATCACCATACCTTGCATCCTTGTTCAACCTCCTGAAAGAGCTGTAGCTCAAAGCCAGTCTATGCATCTGTGCTAGAAAGCCTAGATTAGACTCACTGCTGGGGTTGTCCACATGCAAAGTGGGCTTTATCTTCCTCTTCTGTGCAGGTGCTGTGCACTCTGCTGTTACTTGGTAGCATCCACCTGAGTGCCAGCATGGTGTGGTACTAAGATTGCTCTGACCATTGGAGCATGCCTCTCCTAATGTGCACCCAAGTTCACCTCTCAGACTGCAAATACAGGAATTGTTAGTCCCATTTGAGAGTGTCTAAGGTCAGTTCTGTGCGAGCTGCCCACAGCTGAGCTACTTCTGTTTTAAAGGCTCCGTGTAAAGACAGATTTTTATTCAGAACTTAAGAGACTATGCAAAAAGTATAGTAAAGAACTGAGCTGCAGGCACCATGACAGTGTTGCCAATATGGAAATGGTTTCTAAATGCAGTGAAAATTATGAAAGCTCTATTATTCATGATGACACTGATTATCTGCCACTATACCTCAATGACAAATTCAGCCACCATTTTCAGATGAGATATCCTACTTTGTCGACAGACAGCCCTAGAGGTGGGAATTAATTATTAAATACTAGTTGATGATAATTACATGATAACTTTATTGACCAAAATAAGAAAGGAATATGTGATGTATTCTAGATCCACTCCATAAAATGAATCCTTTGAGAAAAGAGACTGTCTGTTCAAAAAGGTAGTTCATATATAACCCATCTTTAGAAATTCTTTTGTCAAAAATACCAGCATCATTCTCTAGCAGCATGAAAAATAGGAACACACATTTTAATCCAAATGTTTTTCTTGTCTGCATTAATTGAAATCTATGATAAAGCTGAACAGTAATTCAAATTCAGTACTGGTGATCACATTCAACCTCTGTCCCTGAGCAAATTTCTTTTAATATTGTACATTCTTCCATCATTCATTACTCATCCTTTCAGAAAGAGTGTCCAACTTGAGAGGTTTAAACTGAGTGCTGTTAAATGTAGATCTCCAAAATCAAGTAGACAAAATTTCCAATTTTTTTCAAGCTTCTTCCACTAGAATACATTATTATTTCTTATATTTGCAGTCAGTAATATTTTTAATGTTACTGCTTAGTTTTTTTTATATATTTTAGAAGATATATTATTTCATAAAGTACTACTTCAGTTCCTTTTGATTCTTCTTAGGTATCATTGCCTTAAATGAATTTTCAACTCCATGTGGCAATTAAGAGAGAATTAAAGAGAAAACTAATCAGGGTAATTCACTGTTTTATGTTGCCTCTCACAGACTGCTTTCACTTCTGCTTGGACTTAACAGTCTTTTACACATATGTGGATCTAAATAGACAGACAGGAGGGGTATGGTTCCAAAAAACAAAACAAACAAACAAACAAAAAAAACGGAAGAGTGTGTTTGCAGTAGCTGAGTAGATGTATGAGAACTGATTTTTAACTTTCACTCCAAGACTCAGACTTATAAGAAAGAAACAAATTGCCTAGCAAAATACCACCCTGGCATTTTAATAAAATTTGAATCCTTTCATCATTCAAAGATGTAAATTCTCCTGAAGAATGGGCATAGAGAATAAAATTAGAATCACAGACAGATCTAGATGGTCTATGCATCTATGAAAGTAGATGCAAGTGACAATTAGAGACACTGCTAAACAGTCCAATCTGGTATTTTCCCAGATCTTGGAATGTGCTTGCACTGCCAGTTTGGCTCAGCTCCTTCAGGAGCTCAATCATCCTCACTTTATACCTTGGTCTGTTCCTCAATTCTAGCTGAGCATGAGACAGACAACCATTTCCTTCTGTGAAGAAGACTGGTAGGGCTGATAGGACAATTTGTTATGGGATCCAATCCTTACAAACATATTTATGGTGCAGTGTCACACATGATGACTTCTTAATAGTACCACTTTGGGAATAGGCCTGATCTAGTAGAAAATCAAGGGCTCATGGACATAGCATGATGAGTTATTATATTCATGAGTTTTCCACTGCAAAGTCTTCAGGTTTACAGTCTCCTGTGTCCACTACAAATACAGAAGCCATGGAGAGGGATTAAAGCATCCTACAACAAGGAAAATCTCATAAGACATCTTCTTTCCCCTGCTGTTGCACATTTTACACAGACAGAAGGTCCTCATGACCTGTGAGATGCCATCATTGCACGTCTCTGTATGATCATAAGCACTTCAGATTTCCCTAATCAAAACTGGCTGTCCACCCAACTTTCAGGCTTGAGCAGGTAGCAGTAACAGCAGAGAGACTCACATGTTATCCCTTCATCCCCAGTTTCTCGATCTGCTACTGGTCATCTCACAGTACAAAATGGTCACACTAACACAAGATAATCTCTGTACTCTTCTCAACAGAGGGGAGATTATTTGAAGTTCTAGCTATTAACCCCTCCCTGGTTATTGCCAATCACCTGTAATATTGGCTCTTACTTTTGGCAACAGGTATAACAGATACATCTTGAACCTGCAACTATGCTGGAATGTTGACATTTATTCACAGAACTGATATTTTTATAGTATTGCTGCCATGAGCTCTTAAGCATAAATAGCAATGACAGGGATAGAAGAAACAGCAACTGAGCCTCAATCCAGGCTGCCAACATGTTTTTTCCCTGGTTTCTATATCTTTCCATCCTTCCTTGTGATCATATGTTATATAGGAAGTAGAGTTTTTATTCATTGCATGCTAGACAGATTTGTGGGTGAGGGTGAGTAAATGTGCAGGGTCTGGGGGACAGATAAGGAGGACATGACCAGTCCACCTCTATGCAGTGCCTGCCTTGAGCAATGATGATGTGAAGAGCATCCCATCCCAGCTGGTCTAGAAGTCAGAAATTACTCCCTGACATTGGACAGTAGTGCAGACATATCTTTGTGTGAAATTTGGATTGCTTGCACCAAAACACAAAGGGAAGAGCCTAAATACCTAAAAACAACAACAACAAAACAGTGCATACCTTAACACAAGAAATGTGAGGAAGGTTGTGGGGAATATGGAGTACAAATAGTTTATTACTGTTCTAGCAGTAGACCATCCATACATTTCTCAAGGCAAGTAATGCTTACTACAGGTGTAATTGCTATAACTGAGTCATTATGTTGTCTGTTTTTTCTTTTCTCTCTTACTGCTTTGTTCAATACTCTGCCCTTGACAGTATATCTTTCCAAAGTCTGTTTCACTGAATAGTTGCTAGACGATTCTGTTACGTTTTAAATACCAGATTGAAAACCAACCCAGATAATAGATAGAAATCATATATAATGCCAAGAGAACAGAATTAGTGGAAGTTTAATGACTAAAAAAAAAAAGTATTTAGAAGAGAAACGATTAATCAATATTTGTTGAAACCTCCTGTAACGATGAATAATTCAATACATAGTGAGTAGGAGTATCACTAGCCTGGATCACTATACACTTGGTTCAACTAAGAAAATTGCTATGTAAATAGAAAAGAGCACAGAAGCACTCCAAGGCTCCTATAACAATGGGAAATTCTTTATTTAAATGATGGAATTAACATCAGCCTGAGGCTTTCCTGTGAATTTCTGATGTAAAGCTGCAATTTGCATATCTGTGAGCATGTATGATATAGTTTATCTTTTTATAAATAAAGATCCACACAGCTCCCTGAATTTTTCCTATATGAGTCTATAAGTAAGTAATAACTTACTGCCTATTTTGGATTTCTCAGTGTGTTAAGGAGCATTAACTGCCTAGTATGCCAGATTGGTTTAAATTAGCAATGTGTAATATGTGGGTGGGACACTGGAGCACATATGCATGGAGGGCAGCCTTCGACCAGTCCAAACTGGAAGAGTTAGGCCCTTCCCTGACTTCCACTATCTCTGTAATTGCCTACAAGTACGTTATGGAGTGAGGAAGAAAACAGCTGCAGATGTTATATTGCATGTTTCCCTCCCTGAGGCCCTCAGTAGGGACTTGATGAAAGTTCATTTGTGTCTAGAAACAGAAGGAAAACCCTTGAACCAACCAACAAGCCCATCCTTCCCAGCAATTAACAATTAACATTAATGTCATCTAAGCTCTGCTTTTGTTGAGAAAAGCCATCACATCTGTGTAACCAGCTCCATCACTAACTGGGGATCCTCCCAATGTGTAGACTAGGTATTGTCTTGTTCCTATTACATCACCTGGCAAAGCATTCCTTACCAATGGCTTCTAAAGAAAGTTGATTGATATGAAATAAAAAGCAAGAAACATACATGGCTATACAGAGGAAGAAAACAAAGACTGTGAAAGGAAGGCTACCGGGGGTGTGCTGTGAGAATCTGCACAGGCAACTATGTCTATCAGCATACTCACATGTTGAGTGTGAATGTTGAGTGAGTCAGTGTTGAAATGGAGGAAAATATTGTGGCAACAATATGCTGAGACGGGAAGTTGCAAAAGATAGTCAAAACTGACACTACCTAAACAACATTATAGAGAACCCTGAATGCCAATGACTGATAATGTGATAAAATTATATTAGAAACACAATGACAACAAATAAAAGGAACACGTGCACAAAAAATATTTTTGCCTACAGTGTTTTGGACTCTACATAATCTGCTGCTACTTGCAAAGAGAGCTCGGGATCTCTAGAAACATCAGCTCAGTGTTTTGCAGCAGAAAACAAAAGGCAAAAATATCAAGACATATTAAGGAAAAAATAGTAAAGCAAAGTAACATCATTATGCTATCATTAATTTTAGTGAGTTTGTGCCCTGAATACCCACATGCCATCTCATTAAGGAAACCAGCCTTACCCCCACACTTCCCAGAAAGGTAAAACGAAAAAGAACCCAGAGTGAAAAAAATTATAAAGCCTACAGAATAATGCAAGGGACGACAAACTAGACTAAGATTTTTGATTTGTAAAAGAAGCAAATAAAGAAAATATAATGAAGTTAATTATTAATTCAGTTGTTCAGTTACTGACAGATTTTTTCAAAAGTATATATACTTGCTGAAGTTTTCACAGAGATTTCCACAGTATCGTGTCTTTTTTTGCCGTGTATCTGGCTAATTATTACACTTGAACTGTGTCCTAGATGACAGCAAAAAAAAAAAAAATACTTCAAGGTTGAATATTTATACACTTACCTATTTCTAAGAGTTAGGGACTCATAGAAATTCTTGTGATACTTTTATCTTTCTCCAAATACTTTTGTACGCATTGCTACGTGCCATCAAAATAATTAATCTGAATCACCTGAATACTCAATTGTGAAGTATTTGGAAAATTGTGTCAATTGTGTCAATTGTGAAATATTTGGAAAATGTTACAAACACATTCATGCAAGAGTGAACAAGGAAAACACAGCAGGTTTGCTGTGAGTGACTCTACTGTAGTCCCCTCCATTAACACCGCTGAAAAGCACAGCTTTGCAGTATCTCACCCAGACAGCAGTGCTGTGAACATGGAGCTAGAGGATGGATATGCAGAAAGGAGACCCAGAAAGAGCAACAGATGACAAACAGACATTGAATACTTAGTTGCAAGGCTTCTTTCTTGGCAAAGTGGCCATGAGGTCAGACAAAAGAATTAAAGGGAAAGAAACAAGCAGCAAGCTGGAGGAGGTTTGTATTTGATAAAGAGAAAATGTGTCGATACAAGGATTTGGAGGTGACACTGCAGAAGCAGAAGTGTAAGTGAAATAGTTTATTTTGATGTGACAGCATTTTTGTTAGATTTAAGGCAATACGGCAAGTGTTGATAGAAGCTTTCTAATAAGCAATTTAAGAAATCCCAAGTGCATGAAAAGGAGTTGTGTAATGAAGGGCATCAGGGGGATCTAAAGATGTTAACAAGTTAAAAAAAAAAGTAGCTTTCTATAGAAGAAGTCATGTGAAGGGAAATGTAGAGGGAGTATTTGAATACAGCAGTTTTAGCTTCCCAGGTTACAAAATTTACTACCTACAGTAGCGAACATGGACCAGAGGAGAACAGAGTAGAATAATACCTAAGTCACTAAGGGAAAATCAAGACCCACAAACACGCACACAAAAAATGAAAAATAATAACCAAAAGTGGTGATAGTTAGAATGAATACATTTTAAAAAAGTAGCCAGAAATTAGCTTTACCAACACTTGATGTTGTTAACAAAGTCATCATTATTACGAAGCTGTGGAAAGTGGAGGGCATGAAAGTTGGGGTGGTAGCTGCAATGTATATGGTGAAGAAAAGAGATGTAATAATAAAAACAATTACAGAAACAACAAAACACTGTTAGGAACCTTTACAAGGTAGAGAAAGATATAATTCCACGCTAGAGTAGAGAAATGGCCAGAAATCTAAGTCATGCAACACACAATGGGGTAAATATTTTTAACAAGTTTGAGTTGGTAACTGAAACCTTCCAAAAAGATTTCACCCAAGGAACAATATTATTTGAAGTCATTCTTGTTTCATCTTCTAATTTCATGCAAGGACTGGAAATGATACAGTTGTGTAACACCTGGTAGACTTTTTTCTTAACCAAGAGATAAAAAAATGAAGAGATTTTTTTCTCTGTCTGCAGTTTGTGAAACAGCTGTTTACAGTGCATTCTGAGAGAGGTTTCCTGGGATAAATCAATGCTGGTCACATACTATGTGGTATTTCCACCCAGTCCTTGATTATCTAAGAGCACAGCAAGTAATCAAGAGTATCTTTCTAGCTCAGCAGAAGCTATTTCCACTTAGCTCTCTTAGAGAAAGAGGCTCCACTTCAGCTGAGGTCTTTTACTGTAGCTGGAAAAATTGATGGCTTTCTGTTTGCCCGCAGGGGCTATGTGTCTTGGGTTTATCACTAACCTAACACATTATTAGCTACAGAAGTTTTTACTGCTTATGGAAACCTGTTTTTATTCTTCCTCTTCCCTTGCAAAACACAGAATTTTATGTTATTGCTCACAGATTTAATAAACATTCCTTCTCACTGGTAATCTCTCCTCATAATGGAATGCTACCGCAAACCAGCCAAGACTGAAGCTTTCACTGTAGGAGGTGGAAGCTCTGCAGGAAGCTAGGAAGCATCCTGGGAAGCAAAGTAACTCTTTGCTGGTAGAGTGATGCCGTACTTCCGATGCTTTTCCTGCCTGTGCAGTACTATTTTACCACATCAGAGAGGGATCTCCTTGCCACTGCCATACACCAGCCTCACCAGGGGCTTCCCAGCCCCATCAGTGGAGGTGGAAGAAATGTATCACACTCACAGACAGCTTCTGCCCTTAGTCCTGAAGTTCTGCATGGACAAACCAGTATAATTTGAAGTGCTTCTCATTTCTCCCCAGTCTTCTCTGTTACATTACACCCTAGATGGATTTCTGTGCATTTAACTTGTCTGGGGGCAAACCTTCTTACTCTATCCACTGCTGAAACTGAAAGAGGCATCCACTCCTAGATGGCAAACATCCAGGAGAATTAACTGGTTGAATGCATCCAGTGTTAAGCCTGAAAATACCTAACCACTAAAAACATGGAATAGCTACAAATCAACTCAGAAACCTGCTCCTTTACTATTGTTTTCTAAAGCTTAGGAGTGCTAAGTCTCCAGCTATACTACATTCCTTCTAATTTTTTTCATATGTTGAGAAAGAGGTAGACTAGAAATAACAGTTTATACATATCATCATAAACATAGTTATTTGAAGTTTTATGTAGAACAGCTTATCACTTCAAGAAGAAGCATTACAAGCACAAGAGAGTACTTCCCAAAATTTAATGAACAAACAAACAAACAAAGAAACAAAATCAATTTCCTTATGAAATCTACTTAATATAAAGAGTGCCATCTGCTGGCACGATTGAAATGAGGCATTGTTCATTGGCATAGAGTTTCAATAAAGTTTTGTCATGCCCTGTAAAGGGCACATTTCAGCTCCAAACTGTTTCACGCTCAGTTTTATTTATTCATAGTGTTGCTTTTACAGAGTAACAGTGCAGTCAAGCACAATGGTGTAGACAGCTCTTGCGTGAACATGGGGGATGGGGGGGGGGCGGGGGGGCAGAAAGG
>PPHD01003708.1:3296-15938 GCA_002909625.1 Bambusicola thoracicus | reverse complement strand
CGCCCCCCCCCCCAGAAATGTCTATTAACTCACATATTTTTATTCAAGGTGTTGTGGGTTTTTTTGTTTTGTTTTGGGATTTGTGTGTCTATTTTGCTTCTTTAAGGTTGCTACATTCTGAAACAAACATTTTGGAGAATCTCTAAATTAGAACTAAAAGTAACAACTAATTATTTTTGAAAATACTGAGAGTGAGACTTTCAAAATAACTCAGTCTTCAATGTATTTGTGGAAGTGTCAAGTAGCGTCCAAAACGCAGCTTTCAGGTCTCTGGTTTTTAAGTATATTACTGATAAAGAGAATAGGAATGGATGAAAGCAGGAAAATGTGTGTCGTTTTCAACACTGTTCTGTTACAACCAATGTTAAAGTAGCATTGCCCTCTCCTATCACAATGACTGTTTACTGAACAAGACTACTTGCTGTTTATTTGGTTGTTATCCGTATTAGCAATATTTGCACTTTAGACTATATTGGAGAAGTAGAAAAGTCTTAGACTGGCTTTCTTCACTGCTGGGACAATAGAAATGTTTATTAATCTAAGACACTGATGTTCAGTGTCTGATTTCCAGCATGTCCACACCAAAAGATACTTAACTCCCTTCCCCAAAGAAGTTTCCATTCACATTGCAATTCACACACAATCTCTCCTCTTACTTCTTTAATGGCCATTAATTGCCATGTTAGTTCCTAAATAGTTAAGCTCTTTCCATATCTCATTTTGGCTTTCTTAAAATATTTCACATCTGACTCTTTGTTTGACTTCCTCTGCTTTGTTGTGTAGTTCCCACAAATTGCTAAAGCAGTTTTCAGTTGCATCTCACTGTTCAGATTAGACACTCCTATTTTCAACTGTCTGCTTCACTATTATTCTCACAGTATTTACTTCCTCTTTACCATCCGTTTGCTAATCAGTTAGGTTAGCCAAAACCCACAAAAGTTATTTGCCAGGTACTTCAGCAGACAAATATCACCAACTTTCCACTAGTGCTTTCACCAATTCTGATAATACTCATTATCTTCCCAAACATTGCCCTCCTGGTCTAGGAAGTAGAATAATTCCAACAAAGATCTTTGAACATCTTTGCCCATCAGGCACAATACTCTTTGATACACTCAAGCAGGATTCTCATGAGGCCTCTTACAAGAATTCTTGCACTCATATGGCAGAAAAACAAAGGATTCTTCCCATCCTCTTCAGAATGACCTTCACCCTTTTGCTTACTCCTCACATCATGATGCTTGCACAGGCTTTACACCAGACTGTTTTCTAGTCCACCCTGGTGACCAGTCTCATAGTACTTCTTACGAAAAGGACTGCCTTTCAGAGCAATGTGAGGCTGCCTTGCTTCCTTGCTGCTTTCCACCTGTCAGTTCCCTCTTCTGTTCTTCAGCCTCTAGTCCCTGCTGTTACCGTTTACTTCATCTCTTCTTTCTTGACACTCAGTTTTCTGTCTCTAGCTGTTGCATCTCACCATTCTTTCCATGGATCAAACTCCTTCCACAGCTTTATCTTTCTTCACGTACTGGTATCTTCCTCTGTCTTGTCCTCATTTTCATATACTTCTAGAGGTCTCCTTTTCATCTCAGCATCTGACAATCATGCCACCTGCAACTCCAGATATACACCTGCTCTTTGCTTTCATCTCATCTGTCATCCTCAAAGACACTTCTATATTCTATCCACATTTCTAGCTGCATTTCAGGCTTTCACACTTTTTTTTTTTTTCCACGAACATTATAAGATGTCCCTTCATGCATATGTAAATGCTGTCAGAAACTCACTGAAGGATAACGTACACCTTACAGATTCTGCACCAGTCATAGTTTCTGCCACAATTTGGTCTTCTCCACTGGTTCTCAAGTTGCTATGGTCTTTTCTTCCTTACCCTAGCTTTAAAATCAAGCAAACCATCTGTATACCAGGGTCCTTTCCAAAATTCTTCTTTTAGTAGACTCCTATCCTCCCCTAGTTGCTTTGATTCTGACACCTTTTTACCTACATTAGCCCATCACTTCATTGAAGGTTAGCTATGATCAAAGGCCATGATCAAAGACTTCCTCTTCGTGCTTTTTAAACTATGCCATATGGCTTTGCAACACAGCTTATCTAGTCTTGTTTGAACTGGTCATGCACTTCCATGCACACCAGTCACTTCCAATCATAGTAAGAAATCTACGTGGATTTTCTGATGCACTTATGCCAAAGCTCACATTACAGTTACCCCAGGCAGAGAGGCTGCCTGATGTTTTGGAAATCTGAACTAGTATTTCAGATCTCTGCACTCATTTAGCTGTACATACATGGCAGGCAATGGGTGTGCTTTTCTTTTGGAGTGTTGGTTTGTTTTCTTTTTTCAGTGGTAAAACATCAAAGCAGAGTTCAAGAAAAAGTAATGGGTGACACTGATGACAATTTGAGAAACAATTGCTCATGGTCTAAAACGTATCTAGTGCCACTACTGGTATTGATAACTACAAGAAAGGACTGAATGCAATATCATGCCCTTCTCAGCCAAGCCTGAGTGAGATACTGATTCTAGACCTCCCCTGACGTGACCAATAATTTTCACTAAATACAGATCACTATTGCCTGGACATTACTGATTCTCCCATTTTATTCTCAAAATAACATGAACCACAATCCAAATCTGAACTTAATTCTCCAGAGGTAGAAGATAAATAAAAGTGTATTTTGTTTTACTTTAAAATGCCTATAAGCACCACAATTGCAATACAAAAGCCCTTTCTGAAAGAGCAACCTGCATTTATAATACCACACAAAACTGAAGGATATTATAAAAATTTATATAAAGACGATATCTTAAACAATAATAATTTAAAAAAAATGGGCAACAGAAAAGGAAATACATTCTTTAGTGATCTTCACGTGTTTCTTACATCTGAAACAAAGGTTTAAATCACTGATTCAGAAATCACTGCTAAGATGTCTGCGGACCCTATGGTCTTTTCTTAATTTTGGTTGTATAATATTACAATTATTTTTCTGGAGACCAAAATGCCAGATGTTATACTTCATTTCTCTTGGAGTTCCATTTTGCAATAGTGCATGTATGGTCTTGCTAATCTTTAACATTTCTATAATGAAAACATAATATCACAAAAATATTAATGCACTGATGCAGCTTCCAGAACTCTAGTAATATGAACACTAACATATTGTACTGTTACAGCAAAAGCTTGGACTAAAGAATCAGAATAAAATGTTCATAAATGCCATATATTAGACTGCCTGGTTTGTTATAAGGTAATAAACAGAAAAGCATGCATCTAGTCATTCGTAGTTGTTAAATAAGATTCTTTGTGACTAGCAAAAAAACTAGAACACAATGAAGAATTACCAGTGCATTCTCCACAGAAGTCCTCTACATGTGTTTATTTAATAAACAGAAGATGGCTTTATTATACACATTTGATTTCCATATGCAATCGTCTCCTTATCTGTCACTTGTATCTAAGCAGGGTGCTTTATACAAATCTGAAAATGAAAAATTCAGAGCAGGACACAGGAAACTCATTTAATGTCGAGTGCAGTCAAAATCAAGATTTCTTTATTTGTAGTAACAACGCTGTTAAATCAGAAAATTACTCTCCTTTTCTGCATGTCCTTCTTCCTTTACAATTCAGTTGTTTGATCATAAATTGTCGAGTGCAATGACTTGTCTCCTCCACTTTCCACACTGGTCGAGACAGATTAAAAACTCCGGCATACCACCAACCAGTCTCAGCATACCATTAGCATATATATGAGATTTGAGACATTTTCTAATATTCTCCAGCAGAACTCATCTGTCAGCCAGGTGATGAATTATAAAAACTCTTAGCTTGTTTAGAAAAGAGGGGGAGAGTAAAAGAGAGAGAGAGAGAAAGGGAGACAGAAAAGGAAAACACGATCCCACCTTTCTTTTCTTTTCCATTTTACCCATCTACCTTTGCAGTTAGCCATATGAATAAACACTAGTCTTAAAAAAAAAAAACAGACATAATGTGAAAGACTTGAATACACAAGCAGTAGGACACAATTAGAAGCTGATGGATGGAAGTGGACAGAATTATGGAGTGGTCACTGATTTACATAATTTTTTAAATACATTTTTTTCTCACCTGCTATTAATAGAGATTCATAAGGTGCATTATGACACCTCCCTAATTATCATGAAATGTTAACCACGTAGAATATTCATAAAACACTGGAATAATGAAAAACAATAAATTCATAGAATTGACAAAGTTGTTTTGATGTGTTTTTCCTTGTAATCATCTACGACTTCAACAAGTCTTCATACACATACAGAAAATTTCATAGATTAAAAGAAGTAATAATAATCCCTTAATTGCACTTCTTTAACCTGTGATTATTCTTTTTTCCCTGACAAGAAAGCGGAAAGTAAACAGTTATGCCTTCTGATTTAAATGAACAAACATAAGTACACTATCAGCTGGAAATAACAAATACATGACATCACCAGTAACAGTTATACTCTCATATATGTCAGCAGGTAATAATAAATTACAAGTATATTTGAAAACTATCAAATGTTTCATAAATATATAGAATAAAGAAGATTTAGTATTTATTATAAAAATTTACAGTATCATCAGCTCTCTATAATTTTTGGAGCATTTGATACTAACTAAATATGTCCCATGGACTCTTGGAATTTAAGACGAAAAATTATTAAAAAGTACATATATGTTTTCCACAGGAAAACAAATCTCAACAAAAAGTTATTCATAAGCCTTAGGAAAATTTGGCCAATAGCTGCAGATTATAAGGGAGAAAGTAGATTTTTTTATTTAATGCCAACATTTTAAAAAATGTTAATTTTTGAATATGCCAAAAATATTTGGTTCTATACTTTCAAATAAAAATTACATTCAACTTTTGTTTTTCAATGAACACTTTTGCTTAAAAATTAAAAAAGTAAAACATTTAAAAGAAAGGAAAGCAACTGAAAATGAAATAATTTTAGATGTGAGTTGTACTAAAAATAGATACATAAATCATAATATGATCAATGTACATAACTGTGCGAGTAAGATGAATGCTTCTTAAAAATCTACTTTAAAGTTTACTTAATAAATATTCCTGTAAAACAATGGATATACTAACTTGCTTTTTAACTATAGGGACCTGCACATTATCCACAAAGCTAGTAGCAACTAAGACATAATTATTTTTGGCTTGGACTGTGTACAGAAAAATGATGGATTTATTTTGGTAGACAATTCTATAGATGGTTGAAATATAATAATATCAAGCCAAGAAGCTTTTGAAAACATAAGACAGCAGTTAGTTTTGCTATTGAAACATTTGCTTTCATTTTTGTGATAACCAGAGTAAATTTGTATCTGTTTTGTTTTTCACTGAGCAGATGTACACAGTGCCATTATTAACACTTGCATTTAAAAAGATGAACCAGTTTAAAGAACAGATGTCTAACTAGTCCTTTCTTTACATGATAGTCACCATCCAGTTGCAATACATCATATTTGTTCAGGTATTTCATTCTGAAATCGATAATTTCAAAAAACAAAATAAAGTAAAAAATTAAATAAACCTAGATCAGCTCAATACATTTTCCTCCCAGATACTTCCGTTTACTATCAAAGGAAAGCAAGAGGATGCTACCATACACATTAATACTGTTCAATATTTTACAACTTACAAATACACCACTATACACAAGTAACACCCAAATAACAGAATGAGAAGTGTAATGCACAAATTTAGTACGTTGCCAGGTTTCACTGAGGTAACAGAAAAGTAACAGTGACATGGACATCCAACTGCTGGCCTGTCAATTTACACAGAATACATTCACTGAAAATACTAGCACAAAATATATGACATTGAGGTACATCCTGTTGATCTCCATTTAGTTTTGGAGTTAAAACTGAGGCCCTTTTAGATTCTGAAAAATCTCTTGAGCCACTAGTTTTTTAGGACCAGAAGAGATAGCATTAAAAGTAAAAACAGATGCTCTTGCAAGACTGTGAAGCCAGCGTTGTAGATTTAAGTGATCCAGATAAGTTGCAAGCTGAAACTTTCAGAGATTTGCCAACAAAACTTAGCATTAAAAATCTGGTTAATATTAAAAGCAGAGATGTTTTTCAACGTAATCCTAAGTGGATTTCTTGTATCTCTTTTCTTAAGCAGCTTCAGTGCAGTAGTGGAATGAGAAAAAAAGCAGCATGCCTTTACTGTCTTCACTAAAATGTGGGGAAAAAATATCTAAATCAAGTACTAATATTTTTAACACTAGATTATAATTTGAAAAGGAATATTGACTATAGGGAAATGAAACTAGAAAATGGAATTTAAATTGTCTTAATTTTTTAAACTCTGGCTTATAAACTGATCAAACCTTACATTTATTTTTTGAGGAAGTTTGCAACAAGCTGTGCATCAGGAGTTACAGCTGAGGAGTTTCTTCTATTAAGACATCAAATAACAGTCATTATAAGAAGGAAAATGCATTTTGCTTCAAAAGGAATAATATATATTTAGTAGCTTATCCTTTAACAAACAAGTTTAACTCAGTCGAGAAAATGGTTAATTCTTCAATGATGTCTTGCAGCATTCCCAGCTCTACAATGCAAGCAGCTGAGTAAAAAGGAGAGTTTTATTCCATGATACAATTTTAAGCAAGATTATTGGCTGAAGAATTCTTTTCTCAATGAAAAATTCTGGGAAGAAGAATATCATAGAATCAATTTTATTGGCACATTAATAAATGACATGCCTTCTTAACTGGGATAACTGCTAAGGGACAGATCCAGTTTTATGCAGGGTTTCAGTTTTTCTTAAAAGCACCAGCAGATAAAGTGGCAAGCAGTTTATTTTGTGCTGCTTGAAGATTTCTCTTTATGTGGAATGATAGGATAAACGTCTGTCTTTAGGCATGCCATTACTGATCATTCTGGCATTAGTCTTACCAAGCTGAATTCATCTTATTATAGGTTTTACACATGTTGAAATGGTTTTAAAATTTTGTGTATTTACCTGTTTAAAATAACTTAAATAGTCTCAATATAATCAAGATTAACTCCATAATCAAGGTATTTGTTAAATGAGAATATTTACATTTCAAATGTGTGTATAGCAATGCAAAGACAGCAGCACCATACACTTCCATTTCAACCACAACCCTTTTATCCTACAAGACCGTCACTCACAGACACAGTGATGCTTCAACTGAGCTTCCCTCTAAAGCCCTGAATCCAAGACATTTTAACTACACACATGAAGCCCTTCAAAAAGTTTGGCTTCTGCATGGTTCTATAGATATTTTTTCTATTTAGGAATTTTACTGACCCATCTTCTCTCTAAACTGTACTGTTTCCCATCTGGAACAGCTTAAAGAAAGAAGAATGCATATTTAAGAGCAGTTGTCTTTAGAAGAAGTCTATGATATAAGTGTAAAAAAGGAAGAGGCTGCATTAACAGTCAAAATCTCTAAATTTAAAGTTGTCTTTTCATAATAAATTATCAAAAGGTAACCAATTCAACAGAACTAGCCGAATCAAATGAACCCTTCTTCATGAGGGTTTCTGTTGTTGTTTTTCTGTTTCTTATCATCTCTTCATCTCCTCTTTCCTTCTCTGCTCTTTTGATTCCTTCTGTCACTTAATAAACTGTCCTTTACACAACAAGTGGAACCTCTCCACCCACTTCCCCTCCCAGGTGAATACTGTAACCACTAAGCTGCAAAATTTCACACAAACTACTCTATGCATAATGGTGAAGTTTTAATAACAAGGATGAAAAGAGATTCCAGCACAGCACCTCATCAGGCAACACTGTGGAAAATCATAGAATCACAGAATGATCAATGTTGGAAAAAACCTCAAGAGCATCCAGTCCACACATTCATCTACAACTAATATTCCCCCACTAAACCATGCCCATTAGTACAACACCTAAATATTTCCTGAACACTTCCAGTGGCATTGATTCCACCACCGTCCTGGGCAGCCTGTTCCAGTACCTCACACTCTTTCAGAGAATAAATTTTTCCTAACATCCAACCTGAATCTCCCAACACAACTTGAGGCCATTCTCTATAGTCCTACTGCTAGTTATGCAAGAGAAGAGGCGAATCCCCCACATCGCCACAACGTCCCTTCAGGTCACTGCAGAGAGCAATAAGTTCTCTCCTGAGCCTCCTCTTCTCCTGACTAAACAATCCCAGTTCCCTCAGTTGCTCCCCATAAGACTTACGCTCCAGACCCCTCTTCGCTTTGTTGTCCTTCTCTGGACACACTCCAGGGCCTCAAAGTCTTTCTTGTAATGAGGGGTCCAAAACTGAACACAGCACTTGAGATGCAGCCTCACCAGGGCTGACTAAAGAGGGATGATCACCTCCCTGATCTTGCTGGCAACACTATTTCTGATACAAGCCAGGATGCCATTGGATTTTCTGGCCATCTGGGCACACTGCTTGCCCGTGTTCTGCTGAGCATCAACCAACACCTCAAGGTCTGTTCCTTCCACAAATGCTGTCCTTTAGGCATTTCAGAGCTGAATCAGGAATCTCAATAATGGCACAAAAAAAAAAAACAAAAAAAAAAAAAAAAAGAACTTTGCCTGCCTGCCCGGGGAGCAGATAAGGGTAGTGAAAGGGTACTGAGAAGTAATGGGTTGTTCATGTTTCCTCTCTCATTTGCACTTATGACAGACATAACAGCAGTGCCTGGGGTACAGATCCCCTCCTGAAGCAGTGTCTCTCACACTCACTCTTACTCTCTCTGTAGGAGCAGTGACAGCAGCCAAACTAGCTACATCCATGCTGCTGTTCCAGACAACTGTCTGCTTTATCTCTTTCTAGAGATAACCCCATCAGCAGTGAAGGTATTTCAATCTGACCTCCTGGTGATTTGGGCATATTCAGAAACTGCTTTGTTAACTATGTCCTTCTCCAGCCAAACTGTCAAGGAAGGCAGTAGCTGCTCCTAGTTTCAAGTTCCCAGATGGTCTAAACTTCTCTGATCAATCAAGCCTGGGGCAGTCCTGGGATAGTTAAAACAAGACATTTGGGAACTGACATGCTCAGAGAGCAAGTAGCAAATGAGAGGGGGTTTATAACTTCATTTTGGGATCAACAGGCTTAAATTCATTCCCCGCATCTCATTAGGTGTCTAAATCTATTTGTGTATGGACTGCATAGAATTCAATTTAAAACTTCATAGTTGCAAAGTTCGCATTAATCAGCAGACCAATAGTACTTTCTCATGTGTAAGTCTAACATGTGCACTTTACATAGTAGGAACAACATGGCACAAGATACTAACAGAGTACTGTACATCCCTATCTAAGTTTTTTTCTGATAAATCTTTCTGACCACACAGCCTGCTGATCAAACACTCATATGCAATAGAACATGACTGAGGTTAAGATCATGTCAAAATGGAGGGTTAGCAACCTCAACCACGTCATGTGCTTTGTGGGTTATAAACTTCCCTAACTTATATGCAGATTAAGTGAGCAGTGTAAAACTTAAAAAAAAAAAAAAAAAAAAATCCTGTTCTTATTTGTTCCCTGCATGCATAAGACTGAAACTTTGTGAATCTACTTTAAAAAGTCAAAAATTTTGATGAGGCTGATGCAGTTTATACATCCTGTTTCACCCCAAACACTGCATATCATCCTTCACTGAAGGCCAGTGTTGCCAGCAGAAGCAGAAAAGTGCTCCTCTGCCCGTCCTCAGCAATGGTGAGACTGCACCGCAAGTACTGTGTTCAGTTTGGGGCCCCTTACTGCAAGACATTGAAAACCTGGAGCATGTCCAGAGAAGATCAACAAAGCTGTGAGGGGTCTGGAGGACAAGTCATATGAGCAGTAGCTGAAGGAACAGGGATTTAGTCTGGAAAAGAGGAGGTTCAAGTGACGTTTTTGCCCTCTACAACTACCTGAAAGGACGTTGTAGCGATGTGGGGGTTGGCCTCTTCTCCACTGTAACTAGTGACAGGACTAGAAGGACTGGCCTCAAGTTGTGCCAGGGGTGATTCAGGTTGAATGTCAAGAAAAATTTCTTCTCCAAAAGAGTTGTCAGACACTGGAACAGGCTACCCAGGGAGGTGGTGGAGTCACCATCCTTGAAGATATTCAAGAAATATTTAGATGCTGTACTAAGGGACATGGTTTATTGGAGAAATATTAGTGGTAGGTGGACAGTTGGACTAGATGATCCTGGGGATTTTCTCCAACCTTGGAGATTTTATGATTCCATGATACAGGAATATCAAGATTTCTGACATGTGACCAGATTTAATGCTCAGCTAGCCTTAAAAGTCAGGATTTTGCAATTGAAGAACACTTTCATGTTATAATAATTAAAAAAATACAAAGCTAACCATTAATATCCAAACTGCTGGAGGGGGAGTGGTGCTCGATCAGATACAATCATAAAAAAGCATCAGGCCTATTAAGATCCACAATAAAAAATAAAATTTTCATTTAAAAAAAGCACTTTTTGCTTACAGCATGCTTAGCCTTTTAAATTTATGTCAACTACTTCAAATACTGTCAGAGTATACTAATAACTAGGCATGGAAAAGTAAAAACAATTAAAAACACTGCTTTCGTTTCCGGCTAGACCTTGAAATAGTCTCTAGGTAGGACACAACCATCAGATTTAGAAATAGCTTGTCTGTTCTTCCCGTGGAACAGAGCTTGGGGGAGTCAAGAAATTGCAGGAGAACAAAAACATCAGGCTGAAATCAGTAAATCAAGATCTGGCCCCAGGGAGGAAGGGAGAAACCAAGCGGGATTGAAAACAAGGCAAAAATTCTTGGAATTGGGCAGAAACATATACAGTTTAAAGTACACTGACACAGTAGAACAGAGGAGCACCTTGAAGAAAAGCTGACTTCTGTATTCCTTGCTTCTGTTAGAGTTTCTTGAAAATCAGCCACCAAATGCTCTCATTTCTTTTTTTTTCTTTCTTTTTTTCTTTTTTAAATTTAAACTCATGGCTAATGCATTTTGTTTTGTTTTGTTGTTGGGTCTTTTTGGGTTTTTTTTTGTTTGTTTGTTTTTTGAAGTTATAGGAAAGGAATGTTTCATTATGAACTGAATACTTACAGATGATGACTAAAAACAAGTCCAAGAAGTCTACGTTGCTTAACTTCAATTTAATGACACATTAAAAATTCTACTTTCAAAGGCCCGTTCTGGATTTCTCTTTTTAAGATTCTTCCACTTGCTATCCTTCCTGGAGTCTTTTCCTATGAAGAAACATGACTGGAAAAGGGCTTAACTATGTAAGTTTAAATGATATATTTTGACGAGATAAGCATGGAATTCTCACACAGCATTTTTATGGTAACTTAGGGTCAAAAATCAATTTGTGGTTGAATACGGCAGATACTCTAGAAAAAGATCTACTGTCTGACTCATAGAATTTGAGATGCAAATTTTAGGTTAAAACTTGTCTTTTGAAGTACAGAATGAATCTGAATTCTACACAAATTGAGATGAAGGACCAGTGAATCTGACAATAACTGAAACTGCTCTCCAGTGTTATGCCCAGGAGAGACTATATCTCCACTTTTGGATGAGAGAGCATCCTAAATACTGAAACAGTCATGCAAACACACATGCCTTATCTAAGCCAATATATATCTTAGTTTGCAATGGGACTGAGAGATGGTCTAAGACATATGTAACTTTTTCTGTTCTCATATGCACAAAGACCTCTCCTAATACACTTGGACAGTGATTAATTCAAATGGATCCAGTGCTCAAAAACATGTCATAGACATGGTAAAATACCATTCTTTTCCAGTAACAGACTGCTAGATGTTCCCTCAGCTTGCTGTAGTTGAAATTCATAGCATTCATCTTCCTGAAAAAGACCGTTACCAGAGAACAGTGTTAAGGCTAGGACTGGTCCATCTTTCATCCAAAAAGAGGTGTTGAGACTACTGTCAGGAAGGATAAACTGGGCTGAGTAACTCAATACGCAACTTCAGCCAAAGCACCCAGATTATAGAGGCATTAATACTCCACATGCCATTGTTCCATATAGCCCAGTATCTAAACACCGCTCTCTCTTTGAGCTCTTACTCCTTCACCAGCTTGATGAGATGAAGTTTAGATGACTAATTTACATGTTTTTAGATACACTTCTCTAAGCCAGTAGTCTGTATTTGCTGAGGTGGTATGTGTCTAACACAAATGGTCAGATTCTGACCGCTATTCCTAACTGCTGGAACAGCACATGCCAGCCTACTGTAACAGGACATAAATGCTGGCATGCATCATGAAATCCTACAAAATATTAATTTAAAAAATTTAAAAATATACCTTATGGTTGGGAAAGTGGGAATTAGAATAATTCAGTGATTACATTAGTTGTTAGTTTATTCCCAGTATAGTAGTTTTTCACTTCATTTGTATCTTTTTCAGATATGAGAACAAGGTTACCATATACTTGGAGTAATAATGTCCTTCTGAATGGCAGAAATCTCTTACTTGATAAAAGAGGATGCAAAGCTAACATCTCTTTAAAGACTGTTAAGGCTTTAATAAACATATGGGCTATTTGCTCCCAGCAAATGAAAAAAAAAAAAAAAAAAAAAAAAAAAAAAAAAAAAAAAAAAAAAAAAAAAAAAAAAA
>PPHD01003707.1:0-30685 GCA_002909625.1 Bambusicola thoracicus | reverse complement strand
GAAAAGTATCACTGAGTGAGTTCAGCATATGCCAAAGCCATTTTGGATCAATTTTGCTCACGGCATTTTAAGGAAATTAATTTTTACAATACACTTTTGGATAGCAGTGCAAAGGGCTTTGGTAAAAAAGTGCTTAATTCACATCGCTCGTCTCAGCAGTGCAATTTCAGAGACTAATCAAGAACCACACTCTGCCTTGATTACCAAACACATTGAAACGTTCTCCCGCTGCTCCCTGGTGCTTTTCCAGGGAACGTGGTTCCTCTCCCTGCATCCATCAAGTCAAGGGGAACTGTCTTGTATGAAAAATTATCGTCATCTGTCATATGGCAGCTTCCTTACTGCAAAAACAATGTTAAGAAGATGATGAAGTTACATCCTCAAAGCTGCACGGCTCAAGCTGCTCAAGGAGCCATACCTGGACACCTGAGCATTGGTATCATGCCCATTTTCTGACTGTGTAATCCCACATTGTTCTCTTTCACAACGCAGCCTCGTCTGTTTTCCCACAATTCACAATGAAACACAAATGTACCTAAGACTTCTGTTCTTTCCTACATAATACATATAATCTTGCATGCATTTATAGGTAGACACTTTGTTTAGTATTTTCCATGGATGGCATAACATTCTTTAAGTACAAATCAGGAATAAGACAGTTAGCCATAAAATTAATTTCACCGCATACTTAAGTGGCCTAAACACGCCGGAAAATTTCCATTATAACTCCTTATTATATAATTAGTATATACAATGTGTGGTGCACTTTGCATATAAATGACTTCTACTGTCTCTGCCTGGTACATTCAAAGCAGTAGTTCAGAATACAACAAAGGAGCATTCAAGCTAATGAAAATTTGGATCTTATTATGATATGTTATTTGTGAAAAGCATAATGGAGAATCATCCAAGCTTGCACATCCAACCTGAATCCTGTCGCGCCTGACTTCAGAACTGTAAGCTGTTGCTTCTCACATTTCTATGTATGATTTCACAGCTCCTAATTTCCAGAATTTAAAAAATCTATCTTTTTCAATGGCTCTGAATCCCTTACCCATGGAAAGCCTGCAGTGCCCTTCTAGTTTCTTTAGCATGACACTGACTGCAATCAGAACGCTCTGCTCCTCACTTCTCTGCTGTCAGTGCTCCAAATCGCCTTCCAGTAGCACAGGTCCCAGGGGGCACAAGAGCCCTGTTCTCTATGGCACAGTATATTAGATTTATCAGTCTTTCATATCTAGCCCAGCTACAGCTAACAAGCCCAGGAAAAGCTTACATGGCCTTTCTTAATCGCAGCAATGCAGCAAGCATGTACCCTGTGAAGATCTATTACAAAAAAAAAAAAAGGAAGAGCCCAAGCAACCTGAAAATTTCAGTGTTGTGATAAGGCTAAGCTGAAAGAGACCTGCACGAGGCACATAAAGGCACTTTTCTTGCAGGATGACTCTCTCCATCCTGAAATTCTACTGACGACGACCGCAGTTATAGAGCTTCACCACGGCAAGGGGAGGGCAAAGCTTGCTTCTAATGGAAAAACTTTATGCTTTGACACTCTTCACACTCTGAAAGAGAGGAATTGTTTTCACTCAAACTTGAGAGAGATTTGCTGTGCAGCTGAGATTAAGCCTGAAAATATTTCACTGAAGGGGAAAATCTTCAGAATGTCACAAGTGCCTTAAAACAGAGGATTAGCAAAAAAAACCCCTCACTCTGCCATAACCCAGGAGATAATTGCAGTCACCCTACAAAACCATGTCTTGTTTTCTACCCTTTTCTATCCAGAAATATGCCCAGCTGTTACTGTTTCCAAGCACTGCAGGCGTTTTTCCAGGCAACAACTCTTCCACAAACAAATACAGCACACGCATCCAACACCTGAATCGTTTCCCAGCCTGGAGTGCATTGCCTCCATGCTCCTACTACCCACCTGCAGCCCTGCACTGTGCCATAGAGCAGCAGTTCTCTCCTGCTTGGGTCAGCCTACTCCTGCACAAACACCTTTCTTCAAACACGTTCTTCCAAACTTCACAGAAATGTGGTATTCCCCAATAAAATTTGGGCACCACTTGGAGGTTTTTGGATTTTGACTCAGAACAGGTTTGCTACCACTCTGGTCTTACAAAGACTGGTTGTCCAAAATGCACACGTGCATTATGAAAAGCAATGCCCATCAGAGATCAGTTCTGATTTTAAGTGTGATTGCCTCTGAATAACTCAATGCTCCCTACGAACCATCACCAGCTTGCAAAAATGGAGCACACGTCACATGAACAACTTCTGCCCACCGCCTGTCCACAAATAAAGTGTTCTGGGCTCTGCTCGGATGCTCCTTCCCTGCTTGGCAGGATGGGCATGCAGACAGAAATCATCATGCCTCTTATTGCCCCATTACAAAGACAGAAAGTTTATATCCCGATACAGACTATCATGGCTAAACTCATTCAGCACTTACGAGAGAAAAGCCACAATGAGCATTTGATAGATCCCAGAAGATGTGCACGAGTTCAAAGCACTTCTAGGAGACTGGAAAGCAAGCAAGTAAATTTTCCATAGACAGATGCCAAGTATTTTAAAAATAAATAATTGAGACTTTTAAATTGGGCTGCTATCACCCTGTGCAACCTCCCACGGCAGATTTCTCTTTAGATTAAAAAATGAACAAAGGCTCATTGTGCTGTCACAGATGTGGAGTACAGAATATTCAATAGGATCAGGAATTCTGGTGGAAGGAAAAAGATCATCAGAATTAGCTTTCTGCTCATTTCCTTCCAGCAATCCAAGGGCTACCGTGCAATTTAAAGAGAAAAAAAAGTTTTACAGGCCAGCCAATTTCTTGATGAATCGGGCAGCAAGATGCAGAGACGACAGCGATGTGGTTTATTATGTTTAGAGACAGAGTACTTTCACACAAGCAAGGGGCACAGGCATAAGCAGGTACGCTCAAATCCTTGCAGAGAGCTGAAACAAACAATGTGAAGTCTTTCCTCTAAACGAAGGGGTTCAGCAATGAATACACTCTTAGTACCTCTACTCCTTGTACTGTAAGAATAAATCATTCTTGGCCACTTACACAGCTGGATTTAAAACCTCTCTCTCAAAAAACAAAACCCACCAAAATCTGTGCTAACATTATGAATCATACATGAATTTTCTTAACTGAAAGCCCGTGTGTAACTTATGTCTGCTTTAGACATGTGCACAGTGAAGTAGACGATGCGATCCATTTGACTGGAATAAAAACTTCCTACAGACATAACGTAATCTGCACTGCAGCACTGAACATTCCGAGGTACTGTCCTGCAGTCGGTGTGTCTGCAGGAGGATGAGATGGGAACAATCAAGTCTGATGGTTGGCTTCTCATTATATTCTCTTAAAAAATAATAAAAAAAGGCAACAAAACCCCGCAACTTATCATTTATAACATATTCTGAATCCGCTTAGAAAAGACAGAGGGGAGAAGGGAAAGCGAATCGTGATGTTTTCCATTTCTCCTACCAGAGCTTGATGTAATAAAATAGAGTACGCTGCATTCTTTCTAAAAGATAAAGCTGAACAGGAGCAGATAATGGCATGTTTTTCCTGCCTAGTCTATTATTCATCAGTGAATTTTTAACTACAGTTAGGCAGGTACAGAGATGTATTTTGAATGTCATAACTTAGTATTTTACAGAGTCTAAAAGGGTGCTGGGTAAATTGCAAAACAAAGAGTCAGACGAGGTCTCTGCCCTATAATAATTATGACTTGATAATGAAGACAATGCTGGGCTGAGAAGACGAAAGGAGTTGAAACAACAGGAAGAGCAGAGATCATATGAGCGAAATAATAATTCAACTCAATTTACATGTTCACATGCCTCAGAAGCATGATAAATTTCCATTTAGTCTTTTTCTTTTAGCATTAAGCATTAATTATTGCTTCATTATTGTCTACAAACAACACAGCGGGTGCATCTATGCTATGAATAAAGGTGAGGCTGAGGAATTTCCTAGCCCTTGCCACCTGTCACCCCATGTCCTGCCCCCAGCGCTGGGCAGGTCCCACAACAGCCCCCTAGGAAGAGCAGAGCAGCACTAGTAGGACTGCCATGTGCTTAAATGCACGGCTGGATGGGGGCCATATGACTCAGTATCCGGCGTGCTAAGCCCTGAATGTTAAGAGAGAATTACCTTGGCAAGCCAGAAACTTCCCTGATGTCTCCTTCCAGAAATAAATACCCCTCAGGCCTGCTTCTGTCCCAAACAAGAAAATCCACTCTCATGTGTATACAAAGTCATTACACAATGAAGGCATATTTGATGCTAACAAGATGTATGTTGCATTCATTTGTATTTCCATAATATGAAAATAACGGTTTCAGTGTTTATGCTTTCCATAAGATGAAACTTTTTTGCAATTGCTTTGTACTCTGAGTAACAGCCATATGATTCACCATGAAATGAAGTCTGGAAAATCGTTTTGGATAAATGGAACTATAAATTCAATAGAATTTCCATGACAACATAGATTGCAACACTCTGCCACAAGTAAAATGTTATAAATCATTCAAAACCAACAAGAAATCAGCAGTAAGTCGTCTCTTTCACAACACACAGGACCCCTGAATTACAGAGCTGTGGTTATTACCTCACCATGCAGTGCCTCTCACTGCTGCTCCTCTGCCTTGAAATGAGCGTTTCATATCTGACCTCCTTCCAAACACAAGAAATCATAACACTAACACTTTAATGCTGATATAAACAAGAACTGAAGCATAATGAGCATAATTGAGCCTTTCTTCCTCTTCTCATGTCCTAAAAATGTTTTAAAAAAATCTTCCATCCTGTGGCAAGTATTCCTGTGCATCCAAATACATCCCAGTTCCTCGTTGGACTCAGGAAATTTAGGGGATTCCTTTTCTGGATGGGGGTACAACAGAGGGCTCAGTTTGTAAAAAGGATGCCAATTACACATCCTAGGGATGGAAGGAAACTAATAAAATTACGTAAACACGCACACACATAAAAGGAATAAAAGATTATACCACACAGTGCTGCTCATTCTTGCACCTCCTAGTGGGGTCCTGACGTGTGGTATTTTGCTTCAAGTCCAAAGGCCTGGAACTGAGCGAATCCCAGATGACCTTCACTGTGATTCACCATGAAGTACCATCACCACAATGTTGTTTGTCTGCGTGATATTGCAGTAAGGGAGGGTCATGCACCTCACGGAGATGGACCATTGCCTCTTGAAACACCAACAGCTCATTCAAGCTGGCCATTAGGAACTCTCCAAAAGAGCGGTGAGGCACAGGCACAGGCTGCCCAGAGAGATGGTGGAGTCACTGTTTCTGGAGGTGTTAAAGAGCCATGGAGATGTGGCAATGAGGGACGTGGTCAGTGAGCACGGTGGGATGGGTTGGGGTTGGACTTGGTGATCTCACAGGTCTTTTCCAACCAAAATCATTCTGTGATATCTGATGCTGACATTGCTGGTGCTCAGACCAGACATCTGCAGAGAGCTGCAGCCATGTACCCCAAGGGCCTCCTCCCAGGCTCATGGACACAAGCTGGGGTCTTGCACTGGTCTTTAAATTCACTGCTGCATTCTGACTCTGCTGGGGACTTTTGGATTTATTTATTATTTCTGAGTCTCACCCACAGTAGCTTTTGTTCAGACCCAACACGAATATGGCATATTTCAACCAGGATGGTGAGTGTGTGTGTGCAGGAACGTGCAGTGTGGAGACTCTGCTTTCAGGGAGAAACAACTTTACTTTCTAAAGCTGTCCAAGTGGAAAAATTAGAAGCAGTACTTAACTGCTGGCGGGAGCGAAAAACTGAAACAGGCAATTTAGGAAGTGGCTACACACCAAATGCCACAGCAACTGAAAACAAACAGGATGGGCTGACTGAAGAGAACAGCTCTGAACTCAGCCCAGCAGTGGCTGGTACAGAGCTCTTCATCCATTTCCCATGGTCTTCCTATAAAGAGAACTACTGAAGAAAGGGTTTCAGGCTCCAAAATACCCAGATTGTCCATACTTCAGCTTTTCTTTAAGGAATCCATTTACTTTCTTAAACATAAATAAGCGTTGCCTGCATGGACAGAACTGCTGGGATTTTCTTGCAGAAACACTCTGGTGCTCTTCGGGGAAAAGAAAGGAGCTGCACTTTAAAAATAAACCCCACAAAAGCACACTCTTCCCAGCATGTGTGATTAATACAATTTCATATACCACTCACTTTAAAAGATGCAGTAGCACAAGTACTCATTCCTCTGAGAGCTCACATCTTCGTGCAGATTATTCTTCTTGTACTGTGGATTTCAGAACGTCCTGTGTGGTTTATTTGGTCTTGGTTTTTGGTTTTGTTTTCTTACTTATTTTTTATTTAAACGGGAGAAAGAGAGCTCTTCCACGAGGTTTGATGATCTTCAAAATGCCTCAGAACAAATTTTGAGATATTTATAGTTTTGTTGCATCTCTGGATTCAAAGCCATGCAGCAGATGGGGCACATTTTCAGAAGCATTTTGCTGGGCGAAAGGCCATTCCTATCTCGAAGGGGATGTGAAGTCCTCCGGGCTGTGCACTTGCGGAGTTATTTTTGTTTATGAGCTGCAAACTGTATGGGCAACCACTGCAGAACTAGCCCATGACAAGTGCTTACTTGCAGGGCTTTATAACAGAGGGTAAAAATAAAATGGGTTTTCCCGTATTTTACAGAATATGCATCTATTTAAGGCAGCATCATAATCCACAAGACTGCTTTTCTCTGACAAAGGAAGCAGGGTGCTCAGCACCAGAGGTCTCAGAGCAAACTTGCAGATTGCTGAAGCAAGGTAGAGCAGCCCTGCTGCCAGGGCACCCCTAGCCAACACACAATTTTAACATCACAAGGATTGTTTCCAATGCAACTGCTTAACCGGGGTGTTTTACTTCAGGTCGCTCAAATAGTCATAATGTGCAAGGAGAGAGGACACTACAGCCTTCCCAAAAGTCATGTCTCAAACTGAAATTCCACCCTCCCCTGGGCTGCCTACCCAACTGCCTAAATGTCTCTTGGAAAACTCTGCATGTAGTATTTCTGTATGCACAGTCCCAAGTTTTCGGTATGCTGCGTAGCTTTTCTGACCCTTTTGTTTCACCTGAGTCAAAAGCGAAGTCTGCACCCATCTGATCTGCAGTGTCAAGAAACCAGGAAAACTTTCTGACTTTGTGACCCTGTGCACAGGCACACACGCCATGCTATTGGCCTCAGCTCATTAAGGACACGATTCCATACTGAGGGCAGCAAACCAAAAATAAGAGGACTTCAACAAAGCAAGAAGCAAAATATCCAAGCAAGCAGCAAAAATTGGCAGAAAGGCTAAAGCTCTAGAAATTGCATAACCTTTTTAACTTAAAGCCTTGTCCACTGCCACATCTGCAAACCCATTTGCAAACACATTCTTTGCTAAATGTCAAAGTTATTCTTCCATGCCCATGAAGCAGAAACACAAATCTAACCTTCATCCTCTCCCACGCTCACACACCGGTACCTGCCTGCAGATGCCAGCTTGAGACTCCCCTGGTGCCTCTGAACCTGCTGCTCCCTTGGCATCACCTTATGTAATACAAATAAAACAACCTCTGTGCTTTAACTCTTCACATTTTTTAAGGCTCACTGATCTTGAAAGAAAAGCACTTCAAACTTCTTCAGACGCCTGATGAACACAGCAGTGCTACCCAATCGGTATTTGAATCCAAATTTTACAGGCTTTGCTTTGGTACAGTTTTCACTACACTCTTTGTGGGAGGTGTGCACAGTTGTGTCCCCGCTCAGCCAGGCTCTGTGTCAGCTTCATCCCTTCCCTCTCCTCTTCATTTTCATGATAAACAGAAGTCAAAAGCTGAGTCACATTTCAATCCAAGTTCACACATCACCAGAAAACACTTCTTAAGCTATAGCATCTTACACTGGAACAGTTCACCTGGTAATACACAGCGAGTTCTGGTTTTCAGTATTACAGCTGTTGACTCTTCTCTGTATTTGAGTTGGCTATGGTTCTAGAAGCGCCCAACCAAATCCATTGTTGCTCACGCCACTGCTGTCTCCACCAGCCCAGATGGTTGTTTCGTGCCTGCAACCATGCGCAGAATCTGGAAATGCAAAATGGTGCACCTTTCCCCTCACACAAAACACACAAGTGTTCCCCCCACTGGTGGGGCTGAGGTGTGCAGGAAGGGCACTGCCTGTGCCAGAAACACACACCTGTACAGGTGTATCCATTAACTTCTGGCGTTGTTCTGCGGCTGCGTGAAATGCCTCAATGTTACCTCTGGAATACAGAAGTTGCACATGTGAAGTCTATATCATAAATCTGATAATTAACCTGCATAACTAATTTCTCGTCTGGCAGCAGGCATAGGTTGGAATAAATACTCCATTCAATACCCACTGCGAGAAGACTCCTATATTTCATGTTTACTTTAGGCAAGTATAAAAAGCGAGGGACAAAGGGCCTCAAAGAGTCAAATTCCTTGCAGTTTCAACAGAGTGCCCTGAATAATACATAAAGCAGCTATGCTCTTATCCCTAAAACCACAGGTGTGAACCAGATGTCATGCTTATCTTCTCTTGAGATTACAGCAAACAATTGCACACCTTCAGAATATAAAGTAAGCTTTGGATCAAGAAAGCCTGAAATATATTAAAAGCGTGGCACTGAAGTTAAAAATTCAAATATTAACCTATAAATCACTAATTCGTTTAGAAGTCTGTTTGTAACATTATGTTCTGTGAAAGTTATGCTTCTTTTATTTAACCTTTTTGTAACCAAATGTATTATGAATGATAAATCTGAGATAACACTACTTGCATAAATCTCAGCCTTGGTCAACAAGGTGCTGCCAAACATTGTTCAAATATAACACGACAGCTCAAAAACCAGAATTAAATTTAAAGCTTTGATTTACATTTAAACTCTCCCGCTATTGCAATAAAAGTTAAGAAGGTGAGCATATACACCACTCAAATATTGAAAGGAGATTAAATCCAGAAAGGTATCTCAGAGAAAACTGCACAGTGAACTACGCAGCAACAAAACAAGGGGCAAACAGAGCTCTAACCACACATCCCCTGTCATAAGCAAGCACCCAGTTGTGCACCGCCAGAGAGGATATTTCAAAACATCCAGTTTTAAGAAAACAACTATATCCTCACCAGCTAGTGAAAGTCACTGATATGCTATTGTTTGATCCTGGGGGCATTTCAAAAAGAGAACAATACAGTCTGTCTCACCAGATGCACACAATACGTACAACATGGGGCATGTTCTGAAGGCCAGATCCTAAACTGGGTCCAGGCACCACCTGTAGACCCTGGTATCAGTGCCTGAAGAAGCAGAAGGTGAGGGTCTGCTGTCTCTGATAGGTGGCTCAAATCCCACTGCAATTTTTACTGGTTTTTCCTCTTCCACCCTAGCTAGCTTTCTTTAATCCAGCACGCCTGGTTTGCTTCCACAGCATCCCCTGTCACACACACTCCAAATGCTGTCAGCAGCTAATGCTAATGCTTCCCTAAGAGAAGTCTTTCAGGTCAATTTATGACAGAAATATTGCAGGTTCATAATTAAAGCCTAGATAAGAAAATCCTGTGTTTACTCAATAATCCCCATATTCACCTAACAAAATTATGCATCTTGCTATCACAGCTGTGGAGGACAGGCAGTGAATACGATCTGAAACCAACAGCTGTAATGTCACGTATTTGATCTTGAGGGAGTTGAACTGCCCTGTTCTCATCGTGCTATCCACCTGCGACCCGCTGCCTCATTTTGCCCTCCAGCAGCAGAGCCCACAAGTCAAGAGGAAAAAGCATCCAGTATTTTGGTTCACTCAAGTTCATAAAATAGAGTTAAGCAGAGCCACAGGCTAAGGGGTTAACGTGACCCTCTCTTTATGCAACACTGAACAGACAAAGGCTGAGTTGAAACTCAGACCTCACGGCAACACTAACAATTCAAACACCTTTATAACCTTTCATTAAAGATATAGGATACAACTAACAACAGTATGGAAAACAAAGGATGGCAAGCATAAGCAATTAAGTCTTTGACTTTCATCATATGCCCTATCCCCATCTCTGTTAATGAACGAGTTTTTATAATAAGGACAATCTTTGGAAGACATAAAATGTAGTGACAACTATTCTTCAGAAAAACAGGCAAGATTATCAAAAACTGGGCCGGGACTCCAGTCCTCATTTCTGCAGATAAAATGTAACAGCAGAAAAGAAAGAAATGCACAGTCAGATAATACAGCTTCTGCCACTGCTACCTGCAACTTCACTGCTGTGAAAAACAGGCAGAGAAGAGGCTGTTATCAGTCACTACAACACCTGGCAAGCTCCTGCCAGGTGGCACTGGGCACAGCTTTTCCCTGCCTCGCTGATCAGGGGATCACAGCAGTGCTGTGCAAGGGAGTGTGTCGGGGCTCACATGCCAGACCAGTTTTAAACAGAAGGAAGGAAGAGATAAGAAAAGAAATAAGTGGAGGAAGAAAAGGACAGACAAAGAAGAGACAGAATCCGTATTTCTCACCCTAAAGGGCTGTTGAAGATTCAGGCGCTGCCTAAGTAGGCTGTGGCAGCTTCCCATGCTGCTGCTCTGAGCAGATCAAACCACATTTAGGATTATGACTGTCTTCCCAGGTTGCACAGTCAGCCATAGGTACCAAAAGCAAAGATTTTTTCCCATCGCTCCTATTATTTTCACAATAATTTCTAATATTCCTATTTGTCACTTTGCTACTGCTAAGCACTGAGCTTGCGTTCAGAGAACTATCTCTAACTATCTCTAAGGGATCCAGGAATGCTTCCCTGAGTGCCATTAACTAATCTAATATTCATTACTTAACATTATACGCACAATGACACTACATGCACACACACTCTTCTTTTTAACCATAGCTAAAGTAGAAAACGACTTGCATGATACTGCTCTGTGTGCGTGCCTGCATATAACATGTTGGTCCCCTATAATAACTATAGAGCACATTGAGCAGTTTCATCAAAACTTGATTCTCACATGAGTTCTCAAAGATTTTATGTGTCTGTCCATCCATCTATCCATCCATCCATCCAAGCTCTTTTGCAATTAAGTGGCCAAGTAGAAGAGAGACCCTATTAATTTCACTGCTGTGAATCAAATATTGAAGAGTCTCCCGGCCCTTCTTCACAGAGCACTTCATCATCATGGCTAGCAGGGGCAGCAGACATTCCAGCAGCTGTCCTGCTCCCTCCAAACTCAGTTTTCTTGATGTGAAGGACATACCAGGTCATACAGTATACCTATACTTTAGTTTGCTCACTGGGATCGATATCAGAAGGCACACATTCCCACGAGTCACTGAGAAAATACCCACATTTGGATCTACGCACACACAGTATTAATGGAAACCCACCATTCTGTTAAATATTGTAATATGGAAACTTTAATCATAAACCCTCTTACTATTTAAATACTTCAGGCGCTGTAGACATTTATACAACTAGAAGTAGATGAATTTTCAAATAGATACTTCTGAGTAATTATCCTCTTGAGACAGCACCAATTGCTAAATAATGCCTCAGTTTAATAGCACATAGCTCTTAAGAAACGAACAATTCTGGGGACTATTAAATCTCTCAGAAATCTAACAAAGATGGTGATAAATACCTTGTACTCCATTATAGTCCTTGTGTGGCTGAGGAATAGGCCACTTTTTTTCACACCTGTTAGCTGGACTTCAAAGACAGCTCCTTGAGAAATAAAGGGGTAGCCCCTCCTTCTTGTTCTTATAAGGCAGAATATGCAAATTTATTCTTCCAAACATTAGCAGAGGTTCCATGTGAGCAGAAGAATTCAGACTCACAGGGAAAGGTGCAAGAAAAACATGGAATAACTGGGTGGGACAAATAACACTGAGCAGGAACTCACGGAAATGCCAGACTCCTCACTGATTAACTGGAGACTAATAATTGGTCTGTTCCTCCAGAATGTCCCTCTGTCACTCCAATGAACAATTGATGAAGAGAAAAAAGAGTATGAAATCCCAACTCACATCACTGAATCAAGGCACAGCTGAGGAAAGAGTCTTCAGACGAACCTGTTTTATGTAACACATAAAGCTCTAGAATATATCAGAAAAATGCAGATCTCTTTATTCATATTAAACGTTGGCCTTTATTCATGTTCCCTGAAGACATTTTTCCTAAAACCCTGCCTGCTCACATATTACTTATTGCTAATAAAACAACCTGGGGAAATAAATTTGCATTCTCTGCTCTCCAGAGGTCTGTGAACACGGCAATTCAGCATGTTGCTCCATCCAGGAGATGGTTGCCTTTCCACAGTCAAAAGCAAAAGGATTGAAGCAAAGGGCATGAAAATACTTGTCTCCTCATCCTGACATCATTTTACCTCTCACGGGCTTTCAGAAGTCTTTAGAGATAACAAGCTCTCCAAAGCAAACCACGTCAGATCATGTTTACTCTCATGCCAGATTCATTCAGTGTCCCATCTTCATTTCAACAGTGGCCATCAATAATACATAGAAGACGACACCTCCTTATACAGTGAAGTTAAAATTACTCCAGTGAAGCCAATTTGTAGCAGCTGACTATCTGACCCCTAATATCAAGTAGTTTCATCATCATTTGACAGTACGTCATGAAATGCTCCTCTACTTCATTCTCCTCCGAATGACGAATGAAAATAAGATGAATGATTTGATAACTTGGTGATCAGAAAATTCCATTGCATTTTTTTCCTTGTTAGAAAACGTTACATTAGAAAAGAGAAAGATTAATGCAGAAGACCCAGATTTTAAGCAGTGACTGAGGGCTTTACATTAAAAAAAAAAAAAAAAAAAAAAAAAGCTCAAAAAGTAAGGACAGTGAAGAATTTTTAGGTATGCAATAAAACACAACATTTTAACATATATATATGTCACTTTGGGTTCAGTCTGCGATAAATTTCCATTAGTACCTCAGTGGCAACTGAAGTCTGACTGAATACTAACTAAAGCTGTGTGGCTGTTCTGCCAAGCCCTGTTATGTGGAGGAAAGTCTGAAATTCTTCATAAAAGCTTCCATCGTGAATACTTCTTTGGTGGCCTCTACAGGAGTGGAGCTGGAGGGAATGGAGCATGCACCCAAGAGCACGCTCTGACAACACAATGTAATCATGAGTCCTGGCACTAAATTTGGTGTTGACCTTGACATGTGAAGGATTTCCTTCCAAATTATACCTAGCTGCTTCTGTGACTCAATATGTTATCAAGAGAAACAGAAGCAGCAGCTCTCTGCATCCTCCTACCCTCAGCTGAATTCAGATTCAAATAGTGAGTAAAATAAACCGCAGAGCCTTACATACAAGAGGCCTCTAGCACCACTGTGTCTTGGTGGTGGTGCCGAGACCAGCTGGAATGAAGCTCTGCTGCACTCAGACACAAACTGTACAGATAATCTCCTTCCAACCCCGTCTTCTGATTACAGCGACTTCATTATTCTGATGTCTGGACCCACCATATGAGGTTTAAAACTTGGGATTTCCGTAGTTACAGGTTCCTCAGAGAGCCAAACTTCCATCTGTAGATGTTCAAAAGCTGGTAACACCAACAGCCTCCACACACACACAAAATCACACTAGCTTTACTATGTGATACCAAGTTTCATCTGCTAGACAAATGCAAGTGTTCATGGACACGTAGAGAGTCTTTCCCCTAAAAAATTATCTCTTCAGAAAGCAAAGCATTTGAACATGCACACCTGACAAGTGCCAGATGAAAGCAATAATTATAAACAAATAGTACAACCAATAGACTTAGGTACACTTTCCTAATTGTATCACTTAGGTACTCCTTTTTTTGCAACCACACAGATAAAACACGTTATAACAGTGCACTACTTGACATAAATCAAACCTTAGAAGTCAGATGCTCTGCACAGATGGTGTGAGTGAAGGCTCACTGCAGGAAGCTCAGTTTGAACCCACCCATCTGAGTGACGTGGTTCGTGGGCATGGCGGGGACAGGCTGACGGTTGCACTAGGTGATCTTAGTGGTCTCTACCAACCTTAATCATTTTATGATATGGAAACTATGCACACCACAAACCTGGAACAGTCTTTGCTTGGGATCTGTATGGTCCCCAGCACTACAGACACAGAGACTGCTTCAGAAGCCGCCAAACCACTGGGCTTCTACACAGTATTTCTGGCTTAGACAAAAGAACCATGAAAAGGAGGCAAGCATTACTTCGTGCATTGGATTTTCTTTGGTTTAAACAGACATACAAACACATCTGGAGATAGATAGTTTAAAGAAGACCTAATGCTTAATTCTAAGAAACTACCGGAGCTGCCTTAACTTAGGTGACATTTCCTTCTCCTTCCTTCCACATCACGTCCCGATTACAGTCACGGACAGATCTAAGTTTGTAATCACTATCATCTTGCTCTTTTCCATGTTAACAGCAGCAAGGCATAAATAAGGATGAACTTTCCTCCACAGTAATAATGTCAGGCATTTGACTAAATCTGTGATATTAAGGATCTCACCCACTGTTAGATCCTCCCTATCACACGCGAATTCTGTCGTACCTCACCAAGAAATAGCAGTTATGTGCACAGGATTTTAAAAGCTTCAGAGCTTCCACATAAATAAACACACACACATACGCCCACAAGCTTAGGGAAACAATAGATGGTTTTTCAGCAGGATGCTGTGAAAAACTATGTTTATTTCTCCTTAAAAGTGTGAAATTACAATCACTGATTGTTAGACCACTACAGTCTACTTACGAAACTATAAGAAATTTTAGCTGTTTGCAAACAAATTTTGGTTGCCTTCTGAAGGCCTTTGTGAATGACTGACCCAGAGGAGATGGAGGTCATGCAGGAATCCCATCTGCCACATGGACAAGTTGATATTTTAACATCCTTGCTGCCATGCTGTTGATCTCAACTTCACAAAGAGCCACCAGAAAAGTTAGCTACACAATGTTAAACCAATCACAGACCATGATAAAACTACATGCCTGTTATTTTTTGTTATTTTTACCTGCATTCTCATAGCATATTTCGCAGATCGGCATCTCCGTCACTCCAGGCATTAAAAACAAAAACAACAAACAACAGGACAGGCAGTGATCTGTTTGATCAGACCTTATTTTCTCAGATTCCAAAACTTGGCTTTTCTAGGAATTTTAATTAACAGAAGCAAGAATTGAAATGAAGTTGTCAGGTGATAGCAGAGGCTCTCTCCTTCCCTTCCCCAAGACTGATGTTATTCACTCAGAGGTCCACACAAGAACACCTAATCTAATCTGCTCAAACCTCTGCAAGACCTGGCAGTATCTCAACTGGAAAATAGTTCTAAAAATAATAATAAGAAGACCTTTCAGTTTAATGCCTTGGCTATCACAGGTACATAATGGTGCACTTTACACAAGTCACACAGAGACCCTGGCAGCAGAAGAGGAAAAAAGACAAAAATACAGTGCATTTGTCATTACCACGCAAACACAGCTGCTTTAAATGCAGAGTTACACACCAAGCAGCCAATTTTATTTCACAATTCAATCTGGTTTTGTGAGGCCTGATCTCAGTCTTTGCTCATGAAAAATAATCTTAAGACAATTCAGTGGGAGCAAAGGTTTATTTTCTGCTCTATGTATACAGATAAAAGAGAGTTGAGACTCGAGGGACTGTAAGAGTGAGGTCACAGGGCATCAATTCTGTTTCCCATCATTTCCTACTAAGAAGGAAGAAAAGACTGTATATATTAATTTGTTAAATTCCAATTAATTATAATTCAATTTGGCAAGCTCTAACACAGGAAAATTTCTTTCCCTTTTTTATCTTCTAAGTTTTTAGAAGAATATTAGACCATATGATTGATGGAAGCTTCCAAGCTTTTAAGTAGTGGATACTATAACATCTTCCTTAGATAAATTATTTCCCTGATGTGAAAATGTTAGTTTTAATGAAATGAAATAGCCTTAATTGGCTGTGATGGGAAGTAAACCCTGAGATAAACATTGCATAAATGATTCACATCCTTCCATCTGGGGAACTTCTTCCTGCACTGAAAGGAGTCTCCAAACTGAAATGCAATACACTTCAGCAGCAACCAAAAAAAATGTAGACTTCTTCCAATACGCTGCATCTAGAATGGAGAGCATCTGCTCTTCTGGAGTTGAGTGCTTATTTTAAGATATGGTTTTACCAAGTTTTTCTGATTCAAGACCGGAATACTTTCTCCTAACACATGGTCTTCCATAGAATGGGGCTCTGCTGAAACTGGATCTAACTTTAATACATTTTATCTATCTGTGGAAACTCACTTTTTCCATGCTGTCCTAACCAGAATATGTAAAACCTTTTTCTCTCTTTTCATATACACTCTACTGTGTGACCAAGGAAGCAACTAAGAAGCACTTGGAGATAGACACTCTTTCATAGTGGATTACTGTATATGTTTCCAATGCTCTTACATTTGCATTTATTGTTTATTCACTTTAAGAGTTGTTCTGCCCAGGAACAGCTTTTACTGTAAGGATCTGAGGTCAAGATCTATTTATAGCAAAGGCATTCTTGGTGGGTTCCACTGTTACAGCAGAAAATACACCTAATAACAAATTCTCTGCAGAATTTGTGCCATCTACTATGTCCTGTACAAAAAAATGGGGTGCAGGGAGAGGGACATGGAAGCAGCGAAACAGTAAAACTTGCTTGCACTATTTGACCTGATGCTGTAAAATTCACCACGGAGAATAAAACTAACCATAGCCTCAGTGTGGTGATCTTCTGTGTGTTTTGCAAATGAAGCCTAATAGAACATCACAAGTGACTTTGTTCTGATCACATCTCTTATTCAGGACAGCTACTGACTTTCCCTGTGTGTGCCTGAAGGAAATGTGGGCAGTTGTGCAAATTACTAAAACTGAAGCTTTTCTTTAAAGGTATTATGCAGGAAACATCAATACCCTCTGATGGGCGCAGTGCAGCCGGCTGCCTGCTGGAGTTAAACATCACAGTGTGAAACAAAACCCTCTTAAGTGATTTTATATATGCATATATATTAAAGTCAACAAAAAATACTCACAAGAAAGGAAATCGCTAGAGACATACCTACATTTTCTGCCCATTATACAAAATAAATATGGACACATAATGAAAGAATATATTATGCTTGCTTATGTTCGTTGTCACAATTTTTATAGGATCAAATCAAACAGACAATGGAAATGAGTTTTGCAGTTTCACTATGCCTTCTGGTTATCAAGCGATAAGTTCCTTGCTGATGACCTTTTTTTTTTCTCTTTTAATGTAGACTCCAAAATAAACAATTCCAATGCACAGAGTGAAAGTTTTAAAAACAGGATTTGTTCTCTCTGTGCAAAAGCTGACGAACGCTCGCCCTTGCAGCACAGGGTAGGATATACTTTTGTAGAGGATTCAGTTGGCTTGGTTGCATTTTCTACAGTAGACCACAGCAGATTGCCCTCCACAACAGACAACTGCAAGCGATGCTCACAGCTTTTTATACCTACCAAGTGCGCCAGAAAGCTGTTGGGATTCTCTACCTACGGCAGGCATCAGGGATTTGACTTCTTGGGGTTTCTAGTTGTTTGCTCCTGCTGAAATCCACAGAGAAGGGCACCTGCAACATCTGTGTGGACTGTCTCTGCCTCTCCTCAGCAGGGCACAAGGAACCTTTCCCATGTCACTGTCCATAATTAGCAAAAGGCAGCCAGAATTGTTCTTTTTTCCCCTATTATTTGCATTCAACAAAGATAAGAGGGAAAGACCGGAAAATGTGATTTTCAAACCACAACACAAAGTCAGAATGACTCAGCATGGGTGAAAATAAGAAACGTCAAGTTCACATTTTTAAACTGCCTTGATTCTGCTCCGTGATGGTTTAATTGAAAGAGTTTGCTGAGATACAATGGGCACACAGTCCTTTTTAAGGTTCTTCATTCTCAGAATCTACATCTTTAACACTCAGAGCTGCTTAGAAGAATAAAAGGAAAATGGGAAAAAGGAAAAAAGGAGAAGAAAAAGAAAAAAAAAAAAGAGGGGGGAAAGGAGAGAAGGGAAAAATGAAAGGAAAAAAAAAGGAAAAAGAAAAACAGGAAAAAGGAAGAATTCCATGTTCAGAGTCACTTTCCAGAATGACTCCCTCCCCAAACAGAGAAAAAGATTTGCTAAGAATGTTAAGGACTTTTCAGAAGGCACTTTCTTTTTTTTTTATTTTATTTTTTAATGTTTAACCATATAAGCAGCAAGTAAGGAAGAATTCCTTATTAGCCATTTTTATGGTTATAGCTACCGTGCTGCTGAAAAAGCAACTACTTAGAAAAATAAAGCTAATATTTATGGGCACTGAAGCTCAGGAAGGGACCTCTTTCACAGGAGGCATTACTGTAACAGCCATCAGAGCTGAATCATGTTATTGCACAAAAGCGAGGGATTTTATAAAGCCAGACTAACAACTTCAAGTAAATGATAACACATGAAATTAACTTCCAACAATACTAAAAAAGAGAACAGCAAGGATCGAATCCACGAGATGCTGATCACCTTCCCATGGGTAAGTACCTGCACAGGGGTCAAGAAGCAGGGAGCTGTGTGACCAATACAAAAGCAAGTGACCTGCAAAGCAGCAGGGACAGCTACAGGACATCTCTCTACCCGTGGCTGCGGCTCTGCTGAGTCCAGAACTCTCCTCCCTGCTGCTCTCTCCTAGGATCAAGCCCTGGACACAAAACATCTTGTTTTACAGCCACCATGAAGTGCACAGAAGGAACCCAACGTGCCATCTCTGAAGTTCCATCCCCTCCCTGCTAACTGTCGTCAGCCTCATTTGTGAAAACTTCTGCTCTCCTGCACTCATTACAGAAAAACCTAATTACAGAGGTAGGGAGCTACCCTTCCAGACCCTGATGGCTTGACCTTTAAAGTCTGACTTCAAGGTCACACTTTAATTCCCCCAAAGTCCCCAAGACGATTATTCCACAGTGTACACACTAATCAAAGCCACGGTTCGGGATTTGGCACACAAGCTGTTCTGTCTATCAGAGTAACTCACAGATGGTATGTATGTGACACAACATATTCATCATGTTATATTCTTAGTATATGCAATTTTCCCCATTGCTAAATTTTCCTGCATTCAGCAAGGGCTCTAAGAAGCGGCTGGTGCTTTGGAAGAGATACCCTTCCAGACTTGGCGGCTTTAAGTTAACTGAATAAAGAAAGAATCCAAAGGTTGAAGAAACTCATTCTCCTGTGTAATCATAAAACATATTGAAAATGACTTTTTACTCTAGGTACGATTTTTTAACTTTATTTTGTTACTCATGTTTGTCTCCTGCTCTTCTGTTCATATATTGTACTTCCCTTTTACTTGATGTGTGCCATATTGTTTTAGCTTTTGCTCTTACTTCTGCTTATTTATGACCATTTTTTTGGACCAAAATCTGAACCAGATTTGCTTTAAGGGCATTTTTTTAAATCTTCTTTTCCAGGTAGTTGCATGCATAAGTGAACCATTAAAATTGAATCAGTTCAGTGAATCAAACTGAATGACAACAAACTAAAATGAGCAGAAACATGCCTAAAGCAACAAGCAGATTACTTATCTTACTTATTCTTAATGTTGCTTTTCTCTTCTCTCTCCTCCACTTCTTTTGATGAAATACAGAGCCACTTTTTCTTTTTTTTTTTTTTAAATACTGGAATGAGTTTTCAGTCCTGAATACCATACAGATGATATAAAGGGAAATGCACAAAGGGAAGAAGCATCCTCACAAGATGGGTTTCTGGTGCTGGCCCAGCAGTCTGTTTCAAAGCTCATGGTCTGGAGGAGTTAGCCAGCGAGCACATGCAAGTGTTCACCAAAACAAAACTTCCCGTTCCCAGTCCCTTTTACTCCCATTTCATCTGTCTGTTGTTTCCTCCCGCTCTGCTGTGTTTTACAGCCCCATGAACACAAGTCACCTCTACCACAGATCTTCATTTTGTGCACTCCGCCTGCTTGGATTAGTCCTCATTAAATACGGACATCAGTTAAGAGAAACAGAAGACCACACCAACAGCCAGCACACAAGCCGCCATGCCTTTTGTTAGAGAATGATAAATGTCACTGCCACAGCCAGAATTTTTCTGTGGTTTTCAGTGTTTTAACTTATATGTTGAAAGCCAAGACGTTAATAAAGAAGTGGTAGGCATGTAAGTCCATGAGTGTCAGTAGCAAGGTTTCACATGTCACTGAGCCATAATGAAAGACTTCATATATAGTGCTACGACTGGGTGTTACTATTTTTATTTTTTGTATGAGAAACTAAGGATGGGAATGCAAGCAAATGAAGGAGAAAAATGAAGGCATTTCCAATTAATCATTTACCCTAGTGACATTTTAATGCATTATTGTTACAATTATTCTAGAACGTCCTCAAAGGATCATCACACCAGCTTTTTCAGACTTCATTTTTCATTGAGTAAAACTTTAACAAGCAACCTTTGTGGGAAGTTTGTATCTTTGAAGGGGCAATACCTCTCACTCCTCTTCCTTTGTGGGAAACAGGACTACTCCATGCACTGAGATATGGGTGTGCTATCACACAAGGGCGTCTCTTAGATTTTCTTTGCTTTGATTCCTTTCTTATTCATTCCCCAATGACCTTTTTAAACTCTGCATTTTAAGAAACCAACTTAAAATGTGGCTAGACAAAATAGATCAGCCAAGGAGGAAGGATGTGAGGTTTTTGCTTTTTGGGTTTCTTTTTTTTTGAGCTGCAGAGTTACTTTACTATTTTTCCATTTTATAACTTACGAGTGAAATAACCTCTTTTGCCTCAGCATAATTAGTTCCCCAGTCCTGGCGTGCCCACGAGCCTCATGTTGTTTGGGGTGCTGTTTGCCAGGGAACACTTAACGTTCTCATCTATCACATGAATCAATAAAACACAACCCTGTTTTTCACAAGGTGGCAGTGTATATGGAAGAGTCATGTGGTCTGAGTTAATTTAAAAGTAATAGACTGAAATTGTCCACATTACTTTTATTGAATTGACAGAGCAGGTTCAGTGCTACTAAGAAATTAATCCCATTTCATGGAATCACAGAACGAGGCTGTAAAAGTTACTGGTTTATCTTAAAATATAATTAAAAAAATAATTGAACTCTCATTTTTACTTCCATAATATGGAGATTTTTTAAAGACTGTTCTGGAAATGAATAGGAAAATTAGAGTTATGCCAAACTGGCCATATACCTGTTGGGCTAAATCCTTCATCAGAAAAAAATAGACGTCCCTTGCTGATAACAAAAAAGTCAAAGCCTGAAAATTATCTTCAGACTCTTTCAATGAGTGCAAGCGAGAAGTCAATAAATTCCTCCACAGAAGGAGAAAGCTCCTTCAGAGGGCAAGGGATGACTTTGGGAAGGTGCAAGCTGTAACTGATTGGAGAGGAAACACGGGTCTGGAGACCTAACCTAGGGACCTTGGCTTGGTCCACCTACCTGAGCTGATCTTACCTGGACAAAAAAGCAAAAACACCAGAAAATCTCCTCCAAACTGAGAGCAAGCAGGATTCTCAGTGCAATACCATGTTGGGGATCTCCTGCCTGCAATGACAACTAAGTCTCCTTCCCCAGCTCTGTTCTGGGTCATTAATATAACATTTGTGCTTTAAACTGATTTGTCCTGAAAAGATTTTTATGACACGAGACAGAGGTACGGTGCCAGGGAGGTAGACAGAAGCATTACCAGGATGTGTAATACAAAGCACGTTTCTGCAGATGTGTCTGCAAAGCAGATTTCACCTTTGGTACTACCTGTTTTTATCATTAGCGGATCCTGGATGGATCTACCAGGCAGGAAACCCTCACCACAGTGCATAGTGATGTGCTCATTACAGCTGCAACCCCACACGATGCCCTGAGATTCTGCTCCGTTTCCCTCAAAGTTCAGTCCAAAATTCCTTCAGATATGAAATTGAAATATTCAGCATCAAAACGATACGAGCATCCAAGGATACATGTCATTTCTCAGATCCTGCTATTTAAATCATTTGACTTTGAGTGAGATATGGGAGAAATTTAAGTTTCAGTACATTTTAGTCTCCATCATGTCAAATTTACAACCCTGGAGTAAATCACACTGCCAAGACAAATGTCTTCACTTAAATCAGATTTGTTGCTTCCTTCCATACTTCAGGACATTAATAAAATTGGAGTTCTAGTTCATAATAATAGTTTCATCCTTCCTGTGCCAGCAGAACCACAACCAGTTCACCCTCCACACTCACACCTCTCCAGGTTATGCAATTATAGGCTCCGATTGCTATTAGCTATGTGAATGCGAATGCATCTGACTCAAATTCTTCCAAGTGCATCAGCATACTCAGCTGATCCAGATATATACTAAGAATTTTCTTAAATATCTCTTCTAAATGCCATTCTTAGCTTCAGACTTCTTGGAAATTGAAGGCATTAAAACAACAGAAGAGCTCTCTGGGAAAGGGGCAAAGGCACCTGAATGCAAGTGAAATGGCAGGAATGTTTGCAGCTCACTGAAATTACCTGAAATGTCTCCCCTAAGTACAAGAAATTTCTAACAATTGTTTTTCCCTGTCATCTGGCAACACCTTTGACATCTACTCTCTCAAAAGAACCACATTCCTCTCCTATTTCTGGATCCAATGCACAGTTATGAGCTGCTGCTGATCAGGATTACAGATCCAGTCCCTCCAGTAAACGCAAAGGAGGTGACAGTTTTACGTTCCCCCACTGCAGCACCAGCCTCATACTCTACTGCTGTTGTAGTATTTATGTGCAAGATTAAAAAGCAGACCTCCTAGCCAGGCAGATAGCAATGGAATGGGGACAGCAACATGGGTATTAATTGCATACATGTAGCGGCAGTTCACAGAGCAGAAATCTCAGCACATATTAAAAAAAGGACATCACTTGAACCTCTTTTTGACTTACCACTTGCCTGATCATTACTCAAAAATCTAAAGACTAATATAGATGGGGTGAACGATGCAAAGCTGGATTCCTAGCAAGGGATAAGGAACATGAATGTACCTTCCTCAGTGCCACCCAGTGCAGCCCCTCTGACACATGTGGCTGCGGCACGACACACTTGTCAGCAGCCCTCTGTGATGGGAGGCACATGTCAGAGGAATGTTGCTGGGAGCTCTGTGTGATTCAGAATGCTTACTGCAGCATTATTACAGTAATCTTTCAGCACACTTTTACTCCCCAGCCTCTCCCCATTTCGACAAAACAATCCTAAGCTTGTATTAACAACGGGGCTTAATGAAAACCATACATTTTGTGATGAGTGTTTGGTCATGCATGGCAGATTTGTTTGGAATCAAGATCACTTCTCTCTACGAATATGACAAGAGATTAAATCATTAAAAATGTATAGTCTGTAATTAGTTTATCATTGCCAGAATTGGAGGAATATTTTCCAACATAAAACCGATGCCACCAGCAAGAGATCATTTTGAAAGATCAATGTTGCTGAGATATCAGAAAACAGAGTAATTAGGAGGCAGCGTGCACACGGTTCTCCTCTGCATTTTTTTAATATAAAATAAGTATAGATGTATAATAAAATAACTTCTATAACATAGAACCAGTGATGGGACGGATTTTGCGAGCCATGGACATAACATCAGGGATTGTCCTAAATGCCATGGCAGTGTGAGATCATTCTGAAGCACCACCATCTTCGGAGCCTTCAGGATTTACACTGACTGCCTATTTCTGGAGAAAGCAGAGCAGAGCACCACAAACAGGATCTTGGTATTAGTTAATTATGGCACTGCAATATTTTCACCGGAGGCATTTTAGAACTGCAGTACAGTGATGCTGTTTGTATTGCAATAGTTAAGGTGGTTTCAGACCATAAATTATAAACCTCATTTTTCAGATTTTATGACAGGGCTATAAAAAAGGAACCAGCCTTAGCCAGTTTTCTTTTATGACATAAAAAAATTAGCTATTTGAAAGCTATACATTTATGTATGAGTTCAATGGTTTCAAATGATTTCCCCTTCCCACACTCTCCTGTTTTCTGTATGCACAAAGACACGGTCACATTTGATGGCCATTCTCCTCTTCCTCCATACTGTGCTCCATCCCCTTGCATGTATTGCTGCCTAAAATCACTCCGGTTTTTCAGTAGGAATAACCAATCTTATGTGAGCCAGCATCCCTGGACAACAATCTGTAAGTATTTAGTAAGGAAATATTAAAGCTGTCATTTTCAATATGAGGTTCTCAGATCCCTGGGGGACTAATTTAAAGGGGTCTGGAGAGGATAATTAAGAAGAGTCGATCTACTGTCAGTAGGCCTAAACTCACTGAAAGAGAGTCTGCATTCACCAGAAAAAAATGAGGAGAATCACAAATAAAAAGCTTAAATACTGTGATTGCACAAAGCAAGCAGTTGCACTGGTGTTTGTAGACTTGTTATTCAGGGGAGCTGCTATGCATGGTGCTGCCCAGTATCAGATCCACACGACAAGTCACTTTCCACTTGGAGCACAAGATGATCCAAAGTCGCTTACACACTTCTCTACATTCTTCCTACTACTCATTAATATTGCCCAAGTGCTCTGTAATACTCAGTTAGAAAGCACTATAAATGCAAAATGTTCTCTGATAATCAAAGCAAGTCATAGCATACAATTTGGTTTTATACGTGCTTTTCATACTCATCGGTTTAAAGAGCTCTAGGTGGCAATTAGTTTGTTCAAGATAAAACAGTAGGTAACAGTAGAAATACAATCATTTCTCCTGACCCAAAAGCTGATAGCTAAAGAAAACCAATTTAGCTGACTGCTAGGCAACTCTTTTCTGCTGAAGAGGGATGAAATACAATACCTTTCCTTCCCCACAGTCACGCTCCCACATCTACATACCTTTTGTCACGGCCTACCAGGGCCACCTGTGTACATACACACCCAGCAGTGCCTCGGCTGAAGCCTTTCATAGAGTCATAGAATCATAGAATTGCTCAGGTTGGAAAAGACCTTAAAGATCATGGAGTCACACAGAATCACAGAATGGCCTGGGTTGGAAGGGACCTCAAGGATCATCAATCTCCAACCCCCCTGCCGGGCAGTCCAACCACAACCTAACCATACTAGTTTAACTAACAGCCCTCTGCTAAATCATGTCCCCGAGCACCACATCCACACGGTTTTTAAACACATCCAGGGATGGTGACTCAGCCATCTCCCTGGGGAGCCCATTCCAGTGCTTAACAACCCTTTCGGTAAAGAAGCTTCTCCTGATATCCATCCTCACACCCAATGCAGCCTCCTACCATGTGGTATTTCACTTCTGAAACAGCATCAGCAGAGGCAGGTTCTGCACCTTCACCTTGCAGCTGTAAGCAGACTACTTCAACTAACCCTAATAAGGGTCACGCATGCTTTGAGGAAGGGTGAAGAACCCTTGAGCGTCTGACAACATCCTACTGCTGTACAGAGATACACAGCTACAGAAACAGCAAAACTTACTGCCCCAGGCTGACACTGAATATGTCACCACGATCTTCTAGGCGCACAAAACAATTTATACATAATATAGATGCATGCATATATTAATGAGAGACAATGTAGACAAGAAACACTTATCAGCTATGAGTCAGAACTTCTCGAAAGGGATGTGATATTTCTGTTTGAACCGTGCTTTAAGTACTTTAAATTGAGACACCGAAACCTCTTCAACATCATTAACCTGGATTGAAAATAATCAATAAATAATCATTCCACGTGTAAGTATGAAAGGCAAATGTCTAATACATTAATTGTGAAACCCCCCCTCTGTACTAATGGTTGCCATAACCCAAGGAATCGATTCCATTATGGATATTTACACAGTGACCTATTAGGAATACACGGAAGTATCATTTTTTACATTGATTATCCATCCTTAAAACAGATAGTAATGTATACTTAAATGCACGGATTGCAAAAATCATTCTTAACCTTTATTACATACTCTTTGTTGTAAAGGAAATCGTTTGAGCATCGTGGTATGAAGGACACAGTTTCAATTTATGTCATGAGAACACAGGACAATTACAAATGTATACATGTGAAAAAAAAGATACCATATCTAATAGTTTGGCAAGCAAGTGCTACCTAAGAAACGTGTTTCTAATCGGAACCCAAGCAAACAATACCGACATTGCCAAGGAACCAGAAAAAAATACATATTAAACCTTTACAAATTGTATCTCCTTTCTTTATTGCCTGAAGCAAAATCCCCCTCCTGAATAGCTCCAACATAAACCAGCATAAGCTCTAATAAGTATTGCTCACGCTGGAGGCAGTGCTTTTTAATTTGACAGACTTGTCCTGTGTCAAGCTTCTGCTAGTACAGTAAATAGGAGATACTGGAACCTGCGTGCAGCAATGGTTGTGCCACTGGAGAAGGAAAAAATCTCCTTGCCTGCAGGGCTAGGAAAGTCAACAGGGCACACAACCAGCTGGGGAAGAGCAGCTGGAAAGCAGAGCAACTCCACCAGAAAAGGCTCCCGGTGAATCAAAGGCTGCCAGCAGTGCTGGTGCTTCCCACCCAGAGGGCAGTGGTGATGAAATACCACAGCCCTGTCGAAGGCAAGTAAACACGATAGGCCCAATGATGACAATCACCTTTATCTGGTTATATTGTACAAGCCAGGTCTGGTTGTCTTCAGGTTAGTTTTACAACTGAAGAGGAGAAACGGCTTCTTTTATTTGGCAGTAACTCTGTGTGCAGCTTCCACCGAGAAAAAGAGAAGGAAAAATAAACTAAAGCCTCTGAGTACATATAAAACAAGCTGTCACTGGGTTAACCAAGCCCCAAAGAAGCTGCGTAGTACAGCTCTTAGCAAATTCACTTACTGATTATCAAATCAATTTAGTGATTCACTGAAGTGCCTGTCATTCCTCAGAGCTGTTGCTATACCTGTCAACAGAAACCAGGCTGCGACTCTGCTCCTAAGGACCCTGCGTGCATCACACTGAAGGTCCCATTCAAATCCTGCCCCTCCTGATCTCCTCCTCCATCTTCCAAGGCACAAACTGCTCACATGAACAAAACCTACTGGGTTTGAGAGTGCTGAATACTTCCCACCCAGTGGTGAACCCAGCAGTGATGTGACAGGAACAGCACCAGCCCTTTGGGTTGCCTCAGCCAAGCACCCCTCAGCACCATGAGACGGGGCAGGAGAAATTCCTCCGGGGTGCTCACAGGTCAGCTGTTGCACATCTTTCCAGTCTTTATTAGAAATGGGAATTTGTATTGTTGTTACTGTTGGATAAATGGGTCTTTGGCTTGAGCTTCACCCTCGATAGAGAAACGTGCATGGTGCAGTCAGGGACAACACTGTCCTGCTGCATATCTCCCATCCACACAGCAACACTCATTAGCCACGAAACTTCCAACCCAGTTTAAATTCATTTGAAATGCACACATATAGGGAATCTGGTGAGTCTATACAGGGAAAATACAGCTCTAAATATTCCTCTGTATTCACATACATTCACACATACTACTTATCTGCATGAGTATTATTTCAAGCACGCACACGCTATTTCTGTGTCCTGAGTGTGCATCACAATCCCACAGATAATTCCAAATCATTCTCCAGGATCTAAAGAGAAGTAGACCCAGAAGATACATTAACAGAAAGAAGCAGTGCTAGGTTTAACCCAGCAACACTATGGCATTATTAGGTACGTGAGAGCCTGGGCAGAATCTCAATGTACAAAAGCAAGACCTCTGCTGTGCCCAGCTCCCCAGCACGAGGTTTGCAGAGCCAGCAACACGGAAGTGCAGTTGAAAAACCTCATGCACAAAATGCCTGGCCACTGTAAGCACTGTGAACTCTCAAACCTGTTCTGTATGAGGCTCGAGTTTAATCATTTGAGCATCCTATCTTTTTGGTGTATAAGCAGATTAAGTTTACTGAGCATCTTTCTCCTGCAATCATGGCAGCTACATTAAAATACAGTAAATGAAGGGCCGATAAGACTGTAATGAATGCATTATCTCAAATCCCACATTGCTATAACTTTACAGAAGTAAAGAACTGAACCTAAGAATAGACTTAAAATACCGTTTCAAGGATAAGGTATCGATGTATTGATCTTATGACTGCTATTATCAGATGGCTATCTCTTGGTATCAGGTGAATTCATTCACTGCTAGGAAGACATACCAGGTTGTCGACGCCTGAAAGTTATTCTTGCTAATTATTTCTCTTCTACTGCCCTTTCCAGTTCCACCTTCTGATTGCTGCCAAATGATTCCTTGCAGTGTTACTACAACCAGCAATGTTTTCCACTTCTGCCTTACTTCATCGTGACTGGAAGACACCTGACCTGACTCTGCTAATAATGCAGAGACCATATTTAAGAGTTTGACCATCCCTTTGCTACAAAGAGAACAGAAATGGGAATGTTTTATCAGAAAGCAACAGGAGGAATATCCATTTTTAGTTTTGACCAGTGTGGGTCTTGGTCTTACAGCTAACAAATGGACAGATAAATCACCACATGCTTCAGGGGGAGGGCTAAGAGGCCTTTCATAAATGGCATGCCAGCAACAGCAGCATGTAGCTTTCAGCATTACTGAGTAAACAGCATGTGGTTTAACATCAGTGACTGACAGGATTGAAAGTATCTACTGTGGGTATTTCCTGGAGGTAAAGGTCTCTAGAATTTTCCTAGTTAAACCGAGAACAAGAGGAATAATAGACAAGGTTGAGGAGAAAGGCTCAACTATGGATTTGAGGATGGGTGACTCTATTTATGTTCAGGAAATAATGGGTTTTATTTTTACTCTCTTGAAATTTCATCTTTTGAATGCAGCTCATTAAGTGACCACTCACATTCCTGCCTCCCCAACAGAATGAGACCTCTCAAGCAAAGAATTTCAAATGAATCTTATTAATGATTCCTGTTATCTCCAGTCTCCTATTCTAAACTGGACATAATGACAATTTTTTTTCTTAAGGGATATTATGCTACGTGCCACCATAAGATAAAATGCGTCACTCACTGATCAGCAAGGCACCCGCTCCTCAAGAGCACTACCCTGCCCTGAGAGGCTCTGGAGCGAAGAGAAAGGAGACCGGAATTTCCTTCTCAACCAGGCTGATAAGAAACTAAGGAAAAGAGGTTTCATCTTCTTTTCGGATACTTTCTGCCCTTCTGGCTACTTATCCATGGGTAGTTTTGCATTTTAAAAAGACAAATCTGCCACTCTTTGGGAACCCTAGAGCACTGTGCGCAGGTGTTGAGCACTGAACTGATCTCAGCTGTAGGCACTGCTACCCTGAAGGAATGGAAGGGCCTGATGTAGGAATAAGGTCATCTGAGATTAACTGAAATCACCCCTTCAGCAATCCAATTACAGTAAACAGCAAACACAAGCAGTATTGCAGGTATGAACTTCAAAATGCAGAATGCAGTTGAAAGCTCCATAAAGACAAAAATGACAAAATTCATGTAATTTAATCTATCCCTGCCGCAATCACATCCCAAAGCCGTCTCTCCCTTTCATAAGCAGACACCTGACAGATCTGGTGCTACTGCAGATTTTTAACTTGTTATCCAGGGTGAGCACAGAAGGGAGCTCATGGTTCTCAATGTTTCTGTTGGTGCCTGAGAATCTGATCAGAAATGGAATCCCCCCCAGTCCCAGGGAAGAATGATTCATCCTTAACTCATTCAGGAGAGAGTTTCAATCTTCTTTTCCTGGACAATTATAACAGACCCCTCTGGAATTACTAACGCTGTTTTGGCAGATCAGGTCCCATTTTCTATGCTCGACTAAACCATTAACAAACTGTTATCCCAATGCAGGGGGCAAAAGCTCTTTCCCACCTGGTAATGCTATTTCTAACCCTGGTGGGAAGCCAAAATTTGTACTTCTTACAAATGTGCAAATCAGGAGCTATGTTTATAAAAACTCAATGGTCAGAAGGATACCCAAACCCTCTTTGAGGAAAACTATACCAAAGTTTTCCTGCAGAGGGAATGAGCAAACAGAAGGAGCGATGAGTTTCCTGGAAATAGAAGCCCTCTTAGCCTGCTTTCTACAGCAAGAGCACAGAGGAAAGCACTGCTGAGGACAGCCAGCCCGGTTGGGGACAGTGACATGTTCTTTAGAGGCATGTGCTGAAAAGCTGAACTAATCAGACAACCAAGATTTTTGCTTATTAAGCTGGGTAGAAGAGTAGGGAGTAAGAGGACGCAGTTATTTGGGGCTATGACTGCTTCACCCAAATTGCTTTTTCCCTACAGAGATGAGTGCTATATGTTTCAAAGCATAAGCAAACACAGACCTTTCTCCCTTTTCCAACCAGTCAATTGTTATTTTATTTCTACCACACAATAAACACTTGTGGTTTTTTAGATCCTTTTTCAACTTTGGTTAACCTTCCCATCCTGTCTGGAAAATACAATGCCTGTGAACAGGGGAAAATAACAAGGGCTACATTCATATTGCTGCCTGATCTCTTACATCATGTGCAGCTTTATCATAGAAAAAACAAAGCAATTCGTCCCTGCAAAGCCTGCGGTTATCACAGTAGAAGAACACTGTATTCCAGAGCAGGAGTGCCACTGGGGCAGGCGCTGCACGAACCCTGGAAAGA
>PPHD01003706.1:0-30685 GCA_002909625.1 Bambusicola thoracicus | reverse complement strand
TAGAGCTGCCATCAGGAAACACTTGGTAAGAGACTGCAGCTAAGAGCATTTGTTTTGGACAATATCAATTACTGCAATTTTTCTAGCTTTTTTTTTTTTTTTTTTTGGCATGACTGGAAAAGATGAGAACAGCACACAAAAAAAACCTGAGAAAAATACATCTGTTCTGCTACTTTTAAGTACAGTGAAACATCTGAGAAAAACGTGTGTCAGGTAACAGATTTTGCCAGGGAAGCAAGAGTACAGATAACCGTATTGGTATCACTCTACAGCTGTAGCAGTTTGAAAAATGAAAACAAACAGTGATACATTTGGCTGTCATCAGGCTGATCTTTTCTGATCCTAAGATTTCACAGCTGGCAATGGTTGAATCAATTGATTGCTTCCTGAACCCAATGTATATTTACTCCCATTTGTTGACAGACTACACCCAGATGAGAGCAGCAGGCTATTTGGACGATGTCTGAACTGAGATCAACAGATTTGGTAGTGGAGTGCCAACACTGTAATGAATAATCACACTCATATCCATAAACACTCATCTGGCCTGCCCCAAATAACTGGAGAAAAACATTTTATCTGCAGATAATAAATCTGAACAATGATATGAAACTTTCAGCTGTGGATGGTTCATGAAAAACAAAACTACAGCCTGAGGATAAAGACACAGGTAACAGCCCTTAAAATAACTGTATATGGCCACGCAGCTTGCTCTGAGTGAGGTGCAATACTGTCAGATCAGCACAGCAGCAGTGATGCTTTTATGCTCAGTTTGTTCCACCGCAAAGCAACAGATTAGTTCCTTTGTTACACCACGGCTGTGCTGACTGTTAAATTATGGATTGGGGTTAAGTTTCTGGTTGCTTGCTCTAGGGAAAGAGGAGAAAAATGGCATGGCAATTTCTTGCCACATTGCAGCTGGAGCTAGTGTGCAACTGAGCTGTCTGCCAGCTATGTAGGTCAGCCCATGATATAGCCTTAAGCAATTAAAGCAGGGAGAAAACCAAGCGTAGAATGCTCTTAAGTTTTAAATATATTAAAACATGTAATAACATACTTGTAGCTAATGGGGACCTAGAGATTGGCAGCTACCATCAGATTGGTTTAAATCTCTTGCTAACCAAATATTTCATAGGAAATGTCTTCCTAAGCTTAGTCTCACCGTTGCAGTCATACTAGGAAAGTTCAGTAATAAGAAACCTGACTGAGAAGTGTTTAGATTTCTGTGCAGACCCAAATGCACCTGGCTCAGAAGCCCCATAAGAATATAGTTCATCTTGTTCTGAGATATTTTGCTGAGAAAAGAAGGTAGCTTATAACAGAAAGAAAAACATTATATGACAATGATAACAAGAAAAAAAAAAAAAACTGGATCAACAGCGAAGGAAACTATAAGGACACATCCCATATAAATTAATACTGTTTTTTTCTTAAAGTGAAATATTTATGATGTTATCACAATTTCAGTGGAATCTGGAACACAGAACTCTAGAATGCAGCTCTAGAATGGTTGAAATAGTTTAGTTTTTTCAAATAATTGAATAGCACTTGGGTAGCAAGGCCTTTATTCCTTTCTCTGTATAATTCATATCATTAATGGAATCATTTTTCTCCTTGATAAACACAGACAAACTATAAGAGTAATAGCATATATTTTTGAATGTATGACTGGTAAAGAATGTAATTCAGAGAGCTGGATGAACCTGTGCAAAAAAAACCAGCTTCTTCCAAGTACAGGTAGCAACTGATGGGAATTATTTGCATTTGCATTTGATACTCGTTTGCTGTCTTAGCATGCTGGTATTGTCAATCACTGTGAATAGGACTTGCATCTGTTGAGTAATCTCTTCAGGCTTTCTAGGCAGAAAGGACATTTGCGCCTTTTTATAATTGATTCAAACACCAACGAGAGTTTAAAATGTCTTTAAATAAGCTGTATTTGAAGAAGTGCTGATAATTAAGTGATAATTTTCTCTTTTAAGTGCTGGGTTGCTATGACTATGTTTTCCAGGAGAAGCTTTCCCCTCTCTTCCTTTTGCTAAACAATCTAATTTATTTGTGGGTTTATGTCATTTGCTGAAGACTGCCAGTGGAATTGGTTGGGAAAGAATTAGCTATTAATTAGAAATTATTTTCAGCTTATAACCCTATCCTTGTAATAAATCAAAATCCATGCTAGGAAAAGCCGGGACTCATTAAATAGGATGGACAGGTATCACAAAAGGCTTTAAGAAATGCCCATCGAGTGTTAATAAAGGCTCCAGCTCCAGGCATTCCTGATGCCAGCGATTCAGGTAGGGAAGGTTATGGTCCTGCTTGTTCATTGCATCGCACCTTATATCTAACACCCAGTACGTAATTCCTGTTTATCACCTCTGTACGTAAGCAAGGCAGCACCCTGCTCCCATTCTGTGCACTGTACTCTAAGCAGTTCTCAGAGCAGACTTCATGGTCATTCTTGCCAACAGGCTCAGTTACTTTATATGTCTGCTGAGAGCAAAATGTCATCAGTCACCTGTGACAAAATAAATGTATGTACGGAGTTATTCTCGGCTAGAATACTGGTAAGTCATTAGAAAGGTGTTCATTTCTGCTATGACAGTAAAATTAAAAAAAGCTTTAGATAACCATATGATCTCTGGAAGAAGTGGCTCTCAGCCCACCCTCTCCCCCACTTGCAAAATGTAATAAATAATTCATCACACAGCTTTAAAATTCATTGTTTTGTGAGACAATATTCCTACTTATCCAAATGGCACCCAATCAAAATGTAAATAAAGATAGGTCTAAGGACATGTTTGAGCATAGCTCATTTGGGCTACGGTGATTGCTATCTCATGGTAGAAGATTTATTTTATACATACATATTCCAAATTAACATTCCTTCTGTTCCCTGCTCTGCTTTTTGACTTTTATGTACAAGCATTTGCATTAATGAGAAGAAAGTAAGAAAGAAAATATTAGAAAATAAATGAGACGCACCAGGAGATTTTCTGGCTTGATGTCTCTGTGCACAATGTTGAGACCATGAAGGTACTTGAGGGCGCTGGCCAGGTTGTAGACCATAGCACTCCCATCTCGCTCTGTGTATTTTGTAGAAGAAGTGATAGCATCAAATAGATCTCCGCCCTAGAGTAAGGAAAGATAATAGGTCAGTCCAGGAAAAATAATAAAGATAATTTATAACATGCCCTGTAAAATCTTCCTGCACAAAAGGCATGCTCAGAAGCCTGTTAAAACATTAAAACAAAAACAAAAACAACACAAAACACAACAAATAAAAACCCCAGAAACATAAAACTTGTCACCACGGTTGCAGAATGGGAACTTGGGTCATTTACAAATCACAGTCCTTTTTTGGGCTTGATTTCATTTGACTGATCTTTCTACCTCTGATTGCTCGTTTGTATGACATACAGAGATACCTCCATACAGATTCTATTTTCTTCATCTTACGAGCTTAATTCTTTCTCTGATTTTGAGTAAAGCCTAAAGAAGATCCATCCAACAGTAAAAAGCCTAACATATCACATTTTGCAATTGTAATGACCTACAAAGTAGAAATGCCGCAGATATTGTGAAAATGTCAAGTTATTACAGCTGAACAGGATGAGTTTGAAGTGCAGAACTTACAGGTGATTTCAGAGTAGGCCCATTGTGTAGTCTCTGATTAGGATACCCTGTTTATCTTGGAATACATAACAATATGTAAATGAGTTTCTGATGCAGCATTTCCAGTCATTGCCATGAGTTTTATGTGGGTGTCTCTATGATGGTTACCCTGGTTACATCTGTAGGAGTGATTTATCTGAGCTGTGGGTGGCATTCCAAGCATTTCAGTATATGTGGAAAAGAAGCAGCAATTCAGGAATTGCGTGCCAAGCTGGTGGAATATTAAAAAAATATTAATAAAATAACTTTCTTAATAACAGAGAAATACCTCTTATTTAAAAATAACTTCTAGAATGGGAGATAAATGGGTAGGTTACAAAAATTCTGACTTCGACAACTAGACCTTTAGGGTTTCCCAAACTGCCAACAACTCTAGGGACAGAAAAAAAAAGTGATGAGTTGCACTCATCTGACATGCTGATCAAGCCAATGGGCAGTGTTGCAGTGAATGTACAGAACGCAGATAAGTGAGAATGCAGAAATAAAACTCGATGTGATTGTATCTTAGATTCACAAGGTGACAGCACAATGAAATTTGAGATATTTATTCTCTGTACAATAGCACCATCAAGGTTTTGGCTAACTGGAAATAAAATGAAGGAATGTTTCACCCAAGGAAAAGAAGTGAAAGGTTTTAATTTTGATGGAACACAATCACTGAAGTCTGGACTACTTGTATGTATGGTCTTTTAAAATAAATTAATTAAATAGAGTTTTTCTCTTTAAAGCAAATAATTAAATAAAGATATTGGTGAAATTAATCCAAATTTTCCATTACTGTATGCATATCACAGCTAGCCTCTGTATGTTGTAAATCATATAAAACCACCATCCACTTCTCTCTAGGCTGCACACATACTTAGCAAGATTACCTCAAATCTGTGTGTCTAATAGTCTAATTACAACAGAACAGATATAAATGCCACTAATGGAACTGATTGATAAGAGTACTTGCATGATTAAAAATGGAGACTGCCACTGAAATCTTATCTGATAACATCTCCTAGACATCACATCCTTCACCAACACAGAATTGTTCTTTTTTCCTTAGTCTTACCTTGACCAGCTCCATCACCAGATAGAGTTCTGTTGGAGTGTCCATTTCCTCTATCAGCATAATGATATTGGGATGCTTCACTCGACGTAGAATAGACACTTCATTTTCAATCAGGTGTTCCTGTCAGTAAAGGGTACAGGGGTATACATGAATTAAGTGCCCCATTTGGTTTTACTTTGATCAGCTCTTCAGAGAGCACCCATTTTTCTATTTATTTCATTTATGTAGTACAGGCTACTGTCAGATGCTGGATTTTAACTTTATTTCAGCCCAGTTGTACTTCATCAATGACCAGAAATCTAATTTAAAAAACATATTTCAAATACATAACCCATGGATTATCTCCAAAAAAGATCCCAGAACAAGACAGCAATTCAGAAAGTGGAGGTTGTATTTCTTATGTGGATATTAACAGGTTGAGAACCTCTCTGGACTTGGATCTTTGTAAGCTGCCACCTCCCAGCAATAGCTAACATGTTCTTGATCCTCTCCAGCCTTCACTTCTCATTTAGTATCCAATATTGAAGGACAGATTACCTAGGATTTATTTTTCAAGGACTTGCACTTTAAAAAAGGACATGGATTATACATAGGAAAATGATAACTGCTTTGGTTATGGAGTTCAGTTTATTTTATATGTATCTTCAGATTTACAATCTGCAAAATATGTACCGGCTCAGTCAACTCGCTGTGGTTCCAAACAGCTTAGCAGTGCACAGATTGCATTTAATTTATCCTTCTGTATATTTCTGAGAAAGTAATGGGTTTACAGAACAATTAGTTTCAGAATGTTTGGCTTTCTGGAATATCTTAGCATTTGGTTAATGCTACTGAGTGAAGAAAATTGTGTGCCTCTTCCACTGGAATAACGATTGGCATTTTTCTTTATAAATATTGGAATACAGTCATTGCATTTAGGTTCCCTGCAAAATAAGTAACAGTGCCTGCCTAAAACACAAGTTTCCTTTCCTTTGGCAGGTAAGACCTCATCTCACTGGAGTCTGAACTTATTCATGTTTAATGCACTGATTAGCAGCATGCAGTTCATGCATTTGTGAGCAGAGCACGAGAAGTAGATGTGATCCACTGTGCATAAGCAGTGATTAAAGATCTTACGCTACTTTAGCTTCTATTTTCAGGTTTGCTTATGGATGCATTGTGTTTTTGCAAAGCTTTATGTGGCTGTGTAACTCAGAAACCACATGCCATGTGTGCATCTCATTTTGTGAGTGTGGTGTGGCATATACGGGTTCAACAGTCACACCTTTGAAATTCAATTTGAAAGAGCATCAATTGTCATTCTGAACAAACATATGTCTGCTCCAAGCAAAGGTGCTCTGGAGGAAGAAAACAAATAAACATGAAGCAATTTTGTTAAACACAATGCTCAATCTCATCAACAGACAAAAGTGAACAGCCACAGCATATTAAGCCTTATGGATGGAAGCCTGTAAATTCAAAACTAGTGTTAAGAATCCAAAGAAAAACTAGAATCTTTTAATACATTTTTCTACCAAAAGAACAAATAACATATATTCAATGTATTATATCAATTAATTCTAACTGAGACACAATGGTTTTACCTATGTTTTCTTTATTTAATTTGACTAAATTGTTAATTGCTTTAAACAAACCCAGGTAGAAGTTATTTTTATCTAAAGCTAATGAGAATAGTGCTCATTTTAAAAAGGTTCCAAAACATTGTCAAGCTGTTGTTTTGATACCTGTCTTCAAAGCACCGGCTATGTATAGTCTGTTTGTTTCAACCCCCCCACCATTTTTTCTATATTTTGTCATTAAATAAATAGTTCTCCAACTTCTTTTTTTTTTTTCTTTTAAATGTTTTCCTTTTTAGCATAACATAGATTTCAGTCTACATTCATAGGAATTATTTAAAGAGAAACTGCTGTATAATTGGTATTTAGGTTGGCTGTAGAAAACGCATTAGTCAATCCAAGAGAAATTGGTAGAGAGCAGTGAGCAACATACAAATCACACATATTTGATCCAGATGGTTGTTTATAACACAGGACTTATCTTGGCAAGGAGAGAGGGTGAAGGACTAACTTGTAGCAAAATGAAAGTATTTACTTTGTTAAGTACGGTCTTTGCTTGCACATACATATACATTTGGATGCAGCTGTATAGACACAGAGCCCTTCGAAACAGACAACTATGTAACCAGGTGGTATTTTTTTTTCTGTTTTTGTTTGTTTTAAAGCAGCAAGAATGATAAGTAGAAAATATGTCTGAACTCTACTGTACAGAATGGTCTCTGGGCTATTCCTAGAGATATGAGATAAAGTAACAGGGAGGGAACATTCATCTCCTTTCACAACTTAAAATCTGCATGGATAGACCATTTCTGGCAGATGACCTCTACTATAGAGCAAGTCATCACAGCAGGTAGGGTGTCAGTGCAGAGCAGTATACAGATCCTTACTATACTAAGAACATCACGTGGACTTTCAGCATCTTCCTACAAGGTCACTTCTATCATTTACAACTCTGAATACAACTCTGCAGAGCAGTTACTCTATGCAATTGATAAAAAGTAATTTAAAACCCTAACTTAGTTGCAAAGATAACTCCAGAATCATTTCATTGTGATCATTTACTTACAAAATTGGATATTTGCATCAAAAAAGACTGCCCTTTTAGTTAGACCTGAAAGAATGGCATTTATTTCCTATCTCAGAGTCTTTAAAACAAAATTTGACTGCTATTTAATACTGTGCCTTCAGTGTTGCTTTTGCTAACAGTAAACTATGATCCATTTGAGTCATAAGTTCCTCAAGAGCCCTTTGTTTTTAAGGTCTTGCAAAGCAGTGAAAATAGAAGTCCTATTTTTTGTCATTTGTTCCAACATTTAGTCTCCATTCTTGACTATGTTTTACCTGTTGTTATTTTTTTTCCCTTGTTTTTAAATGTCTGTACTTGGGAGGAGGTCTATGACACTCTAGGATACCTGCTTCTCTTATGTAACATGCTCTTCTGTAGCAGGATTGTTTGGTTGGTTTTTTTTTAATGTATTAAAAGTAAAGTAGACAGAACTCTCTTGTTAAGAGATCTTGGTTCTACAGGACATTTAACAACATAAACAGAAATAAATGGTTCATAAAATTTCTTCCCAAATCCATGCTCTGTATATAAAAGGAGTATGTTCAGACATAAAAAGGGATAAGATGTGGAGAGGGAAGGGAAAATGGGAAATTTCTTCTCTCATATTTTACAAATCAGAATAACGAGGCTATATTTTGTCTGATTTCGTTGTGGACAAGTAGTGGTATTTGTTAGTTCATTAAAGAGGATGACAGTTTGCTGTTTTACTCTACAATCTAGCAGACTAACACTCACAACTTTTATTACTTGCTTCTTGGATGGAATATCACCCTGTTAAACAGATATTCTGCAAACAGTCAGAAAACCCAAACACACCCACCATTTATGAGTAATGAGCAGCTGCTCGTGCTGCTGCTGCTGTTTTTCTTAAACATGTAAATTGTCGCACACTACCTTTCCGCAGCATTTAGCCTTGTCTATAATCTTCAGCGCAAACTCCTTTCCTGTGGATCTAGTGAGAAAATATGAAAGTGTTAATCAGAAACCAGTCAACAATATGTGGCATTATCTGTAAGAATATACATAGGGGATGCCTTCACCCATGGAGGCTGCTGAGAAAAAATGCACAGAACAGGCTTCATTTTGTTTTTCATTTTCTCAGCAACACTTGTGCCTGCTGTTTCCCTGACTACCACAGCCCTGCTCACTTAGTGTGTTATTCCTAGGCTCCAGCTGCAATTCATTCTTTGATGACCCAGCACAGCTCCCTCTCACCTCCTTACTGCAATGTACTGAATTTGTATTGGTCCCTCCACTTTGCTTTGTTCAACCGGTAGGCTTTAAAGATAAAATTATCCTCATTTACGTGAAGAGAGGAAAAAAAAGTGATAGCCTCATGGAAAAAAAAAAAAAATTGATAGGATTCTTTATAGCTATCATCTGTAGTACTAGGGCATTTAAGAGGGTGGTTATATCCAAAGTAAAAAGGATGACTATTACTGGTAGATAATCTCCCCAAAAGAAGGAGCTCTATTTTGCTTTTTATCCCTCTAAGCAATAATGAACATCTTCTACCTTTATTCAGAAGGGGAAAAAATGAGAGAAAAAAAGCAATACAAATAAATTACCCTTTCTTTTTTCCCTTTAATCAAAGATGGCATTACTAATTATAGTAAGGAGGAGTTAAAAATCAAAACGAAGTGTCATGAAATCCTATTGCTACTATCCTGTTTTTGTGTTAGTACCAAGAGTCTTAAGTGTGCCTCAGAACACCACTAGCATATGTCATAAAAACACTGCAGGTGATTACAAAAGAAAAAATTAGGTACATTTTTAAGTTAACAAATTAATTCTCACTATACTTTTTGCATTAGATACAGCAAATCAAAATTGTTACCTTACAAAAAAGGAACTGAGTTAACATTTCACATTCAAATGATCCATTATTGAAAAAATGCAGCAGAGAATCTCTGCTCTCAAAGTGCAGCTGTGTCTGCTAGGTTGTCATAGTTACAACCTGATCCAGTCTTTAGATAGAAGTGTTATCTAAATGGTATCTGTGAAATGGTATCCTCTTATAGAGCAGATGTAGAATCTACTATGCACACAAAGTGTAATTCAAAATCACAACTTATGTTATTCTAAATTAAGTGCATTATCTGAAAGTCTGCAAATAACTGATGAGCAAAACCCACTTAGGAAACCTTCAGCATTTGTGCTGTGTTGAAAGAGGAGCTAACATTTGTAAAGCCAATTCATTAACCAACTTCAAATCCCTCCTGCAAATGCTATACTAGAGTACCTAAGAAAATACAAGATAGCAGACACACAGTTTGTGTGTTGATATCACTGCCTATCATATTGACCAGTATTGTCTGACAGGTTGCTGGCATTCTTCTGTCTAGCTGTCAGTATCCATCTGTTGACTCATGTATTCGTATATATAGACATATAGGCACCCTTTGAGAAAGAGACCATTTTATTTTGTAGAACAGCTGATATAGTGGCTTCCTGGCTCCACAACTGAAGCTTTCAAACACAACACGATGAGAAATTAAGTATAATAATTAATAGAGATTAAAGGAAAAGCATTTATAGTTGGTATTTCCTCTCTCCTTATTATTAGCAACAATTTCTTTTTTGTAAAATTCATTTAATAATGCTTCACTAAATATAAAGGTGAAACCATATAAAAGCTAAGTCTTTGAGTTTAAATTTGACTTTTTATTTTTGTGTTTTTGTTAATTAATATGAAGGTTGTTTTTCTAACCCAGTCCCCTCATTCCAAAAAACATAGATGCCATTTAGAAACTGAAGTGACATAGCAGCCCTTTTCCCATTTTCAGTGGAAATCATGCAGTTTCCAAAATGCACAGTAGTTATTTCTGAAAATATTAAGTTATGCAATTTAACCTTCTTTCTTTCATGAACTTTGTTTGCTCTACAACTGACAAAGGATTTGTGGCCAGGTTTAGAGCATGTGGGAAGACGCTGTGAAGCATAATTCATTTAGTTTCTCTCAAGCCTCTTATGTGTGGCTTCTTGCAGAATGAAATGGACTTTCAATTCCTTTTTCAGCACAGCTGGCTGTGTTGCCTTCTCATAATTTTTGTAACAAACCTGCAGTGTTTAAAGCACTAGGGAAATGATTTTACTCTAATGTGGTACTGCTTGTCAAGAACACAGTTTCTTGGTGGAAACATCACGCCCATAGAGTCTAGATGTTAACACTGATAGAAGCATTATGTAATCACTGCACTTGCAACAGGAAGTTATTTGGAGTGTACTCAGATCACTCAGCCATTTTTTTTTCCTTTATCACTACTGTAATCAGGTAGCATCTCTAGAAGCTGTCACCTAAGTCTTTATTCCTTAATTTATAAACCTTGGTTGCTAGTACGTCATCAAGTATTAAAAATAATGACCACTGTGTTCTGCTATAAATCAAAAGAGAGTACTAGATGTTGTATTGCAGATAACCCACCAATATTATTTTCAGTGAAGAAATAACACAGATACAGTATAAAGGAATCTTTCTCTTGAGGGGGAAAAAACAGTTATGGCTGCATAAAGGTAGGGATTGTAATTTATACATATATGTTCAGCATGTTCAGCCTCACTGCATAACCCTTTTGGCTCATTTGCATGACTCAGCAAGAATGCCAGTGTGTGAATATATGATCTGCTAAGATTGGAATGAGATGTTCCTATTCAAAATGATGTTTATTTAAAGTAAACCAGCAGATCTGGATCAAATACTCTGGTAACTGCTATGGATTTCACAGATGTTTGCTGAATTTGCTCAGTACTTATAGTCAAGCTGGAGATTCCCCGTAATGTTTAAGAAGCTGACATAATTCTCAGATTGATGAAGAAGGTGGTTCTAAAACATAAACTGAGAAAGTGACAGTCAAATCGTGTTCTGTTTACAACAGCAGCAAGGCATGACACAAAGCTTCCAGAGAATGAGCAGTTATACAGCACAGGTCTGTAAAGGTATCCTGTTTACCCTCAGGGAAGTTGGGCACGAGAATATTTTCAGAGTCTGGAATATTAAAAGGCTGACTTAAGGTCTCCGGCACCACACCGTGCTACCCCACTGAACAAGCAAGCAGAGAAAGGAGTCAGTTGCACAGGCTATCTGCCACCAACTGCATGCTTTTAAGAATACTTTGTTCACAGTATACCAAAAGCAGTGAAGAATGACTTCAGCAGCAGGCAGTAGGTTCCCCCAGCAGCAAAATTGCTGAGGCTACCTGAAAGACTGCTTAGGTGCCACAGAAAATCTCCTGTCAGCCCCAGCAGTCTCATGTGGTGTGAAGTGTGGTGTGGTTTCTTGAAGATCTGTAGTGTTTCCTTAAGAGTCTCCATTAAAAGGTGATATCTCTTTTAGCTTTGGGGATTAAAAAGCTACATTCCTCTGCTGCTCTCGCTTGCCTTTGCTGGAATAACACTTAGGAAGCTCTGCGTGTTTTGCTTTGTCTAGTTCTCCCAAAGTGTAGGCATATCTTTGTAAATGCCCTTTGCTTTCATCTCATCACATTTCCTATGCAACTGTGCTAATGCACAGGGTTCTATCCAGTAAAATAACAGTTACCACTACTGAACGTTCTCCTTGCTCACCGTTCTATGCACTCCTTCACAACAGCAAAATTGCCATCACCAATCACCTTTCCGACTTTATACTTCTCAAGAATGGTGGATGACCCTGAGCACTTGTTTCCATTCACACCTGCAGAAAAGCAAGGTCAGTAACACAAACTGAAGAGAGGTGTCAGCAGGGTGTAATATATCCCCCATAGGTAGATATAGAATTAAAACACTCACAAATACAAAACAAAAGTGTAAGCTGTTTTCGTCTCTGCTTATTCCCTTATTTTTTATCTCAAACGCAAGAATGAACAGCATAAGACAGAGTTGTTTGACCTTTTTTACATGTAAGTCAAATATTACCTTCAGTGTGAATATATTCTAAAAGCGAGGAATGCAGTTAGAATGCTTTCTGAACTCAAAATACTTTTTCTAAAGTATCTTGACTTATTTGGCATATATGAAAGAAAGATTCATCTACAGTGCTTGTAAAAACTACAATGACAAGTAAAAATGCCTATTCTCTTTATATGATGAAAAGCAGCATCCAGTCCAATTGCTTCAGGTTTTTCTTTGGTTGGTTGGTTGGTTAGCCTAAACCAGGCTATGCCATTGTCATGTCTGGCCTCGTTCATCAATTAGCTGGATGAAGGGATACAATTCACCCTCAGCAAGTTTGCTGATGATACAAATCTGTGAGGAGTGACTGACAAACCAGCAGGCTAACATCTAACATTGCTAAACCAAGTTTTATTTACAGCCTAATTTTTGCAAGGGCATTTAGTAATTGTTGGTGGCTTACCTTCAGGACTCTGGCAATGGAGTGATTCAGGTACACCATTCACATTGGATGACGATCCACCATGAGGAGGGAGCTATAAAAGCACATAAGATCTTGTTATTTATCATGATAAAGTAATTGCAAGGAGGAGTCAGGAGGAAATGTAGAGAAAACAACAGAAAGTTTACAAAAGCTAAAAACACCTCTGCAGAATCAGTTTACGTCTCCACCCTCATTTTATTTTTTCTCCTGCTTTCTCACAGTTCATTAACATTAACATAGAACATTGTCTTTCACCAAACTTGAGACGTAAGCTTGATATTCCTCTTTATAGAAACAGTTGAACACATTTTAGCAAAACTGCTAACAGCAAAGAAAATTCTCTCCCACCACACATTGTCTCTTCATTCTACGGAATAAGATAATTGCAATACACTCTGCATGCTGGGTAACATATTATTTTCATGGCAGCTAGGGATTCAAACCCAGAGTCAGCCAAATCCAGACAACTATCCAGTGGTCTTCTTCTAACACATCTGCTTCACAGCTGGCACTGCCGGAGGTTTCCCCAGCTGAACTCCATCAGTCAGTGCCCTCGTCAGATTAGCACTGAAGCATGCTAAGAAGGTAATGTGGAAATGCTCACATGACCCTACAGATTTACATTTAAAGAACATAATTTTGGCATAGGGTGCCTAGAATCTCTACAATAGTCAGATTTGCTTGGCAGTTCAGAAGTCTGTACTTTAGATTATTGTGAAGATTGAGGATCTCAACTAACAGTACAAGTTAGAAGTCTTTGTAAAAACAATCATCTGACTGGTTTTGAAGGACGATGTCTGATGAAAACAGCTTTTGCTGCACTAAAAACTTAACTGGTACTCGGAGTTGTCCTGTCATAATGAGCAATCAACTTTTATTTTAAAATGGGGCGGTGTATGAACAAATGCAGTGAACAGTAAAAGGTACTGATCTGTTCTATGTGCTGCTGTTTATATAACTTCTCCCATTACACTGAAATGTAGTTTATTAATTTAGTAAATATTATTAAGTATAAAAGTAAAATTAATATAAATATAAAATTATTACATCATCCCACTCTATGTAGTATTTCTTGCTGTTCTGTGAATTTCCAATACCTTGTTTTCTTCGTGGGCTATTACAATAGTTCTCACTGCTCACCACATGAAGGATTAAAATGCTTCCCTGCCTTAAGCTCAGTGTCTGTGGAAATGGCTTTGCATGACACCAGGAATCCAAATGCAGCATTTTCCATTTAGCTGACATTGTCTGGTCACACTGCAGAATATTTTAAATCATTAACACTATTGTCAACGAAAAAACTGAACTGACAGATAGGGATATTGTCTAAAGGCTCATGAAATGCTAATGAACGCTTAAGTTTCTAGTGGCAGCTGAGCTGCCAGATCAGCTAAAGGTACAGTAGCTGTACAACTGTACAGCTGTACAAGTTAATTTTGCAGAGCTGCTAAAACAACGCTGTTTTCCAGCATTTGGCATAGCAGTAGCTTCAAACAGCAACCAGGCAGCTACTACTACTACTCATTGCTAGTAACCTAAAATTAGACGGTGTTAATGTAGCTGTCTTTCTGAGCTATTTGTTTAACAAGGATTAGGAACAAGGACACTTGGTTTAAATGACATTGATGCAAAATCGTGAGTCAGTACCTTATTCCGTCAGTCACATCTTCAAGTATGAAACAGGGGTAACAGAAGAGATCCCCGCAAAATACTAGACAGCAGTCAAATTAAAACATTAGTAATCCATTTGGGCTTTTGAATGAGTGAAAATGCAAGTGAATACCTAGCTCACATTTCCACTTTCCTTCATCCTTATGATCAGGTCAGAGCATGACTAGGTACATACCTTCTTACCACCGTATTTACAAGAAGGAAACAGATAGGAGCAGGAGAAAAGCTAAGAGAATAAGAAAAGGAAAAAGTCTAATGCTGCTGGTGTGGCTAAGATGATTGATCAGAACCTGAAACAGCAACTTAACCTTAGANATCAGAACCTGAAACAGCAACTTAACCTTAGATCTGCCAATAATAATTTACCTTATGGCTCTAGAGATGAGGTCAAACTCACTCTACCTGTATTCTGGGAGCTGGGTCTATGGGTCTCAGTTCCTCAGCAGCAAAATCGGTCTAGTCTTTCCCTGCTGTGTCAGAGTAGACATAAACTCTGCAGCTGTCTATGTCATATTGATTAGCCAGAANTCTGCCAATAATAATTTACCTTATGGCTCTAGAGATGAGGTCAAACTCACTCTACCTGTATTCTGGGAGCTGGGTCTATGGGTCTCAGTTCCTCAGCAGCAAAATCGGTCTAGTCTTTCCCTGCTGTGTCAGAGTAGACATAAACTCTGCAGCTGTCTATGTCATATTGAAGGTGGGAAAGAGGTGCAAGTTAATAACAAGTGACTCATGGTTAAGTAACAATTATTAATAAGTTATTTTCTAATCATTTAAGCTACCCAGTGATGTGTGGTATTTTGAGTATCTTGCACCACTGATATCCCACTTGATTGCTTCACTAGTCATGACCGGATTTGCATGGAGAAAAGGATGCATACTGATACACTCGTGAATACAGATGGAATCTATGATCACCATGCAGATTAGACTTTGCAGCAACTCCTCCTCCTGTATTCTAGTCCACACAACACTATTGCTGTCTTTCAGTACTGCTCCCCTTACATTGTACAACTAAATCCTCCTTCTCATTCATATGCAAGTCCTAGAAAACTCAGACCCCAAGGCAATATTATTACTTCATTGATAGTAAAACACTTGTTTCTACCATATAACAGATAAATAACCAATACAGTACTGTAGGATTTTCTTTCTTTCTTTCTTTTTTTAACATCTGAAGTATCCAGAACAAAAAAAAAAAAAAATCAAATGAAAATCGCAAAAACCTTTAAATCAGCACAGAATTCAAGAGATGAAGTAAAATGAGTATGGAAGTATAAGGTGATGGATAAGTAGGGAGGGACTGGCCAGGGTTCCCGAAGATCTGTTTCAGAACCTGAATCTATGATTTGGGAGAGAAAAAAACAGCAGCTTGTCAGTCTTCATTTCCGTTAATGCTATTCACCCAGTACAGAAGACTTTTAATATGTCTTTTGAGTCAAAATGTTACCATACCTCAAAAAATATGTAAACTTTGTGTTTGTATTTAAAATAGAAATATAGTTTGTATTTAAATAGTTTGTATTTAAAATAGAAAGGTGGAAAGAATAAGAAGGAAATCTGAGATAACAGTACATCTGGTGGGATTCTATTTTTCATCTAACGAGAGTCTCAGGAAGGATCCACAGATTGAATTTCACATTCTATTGAAGTAGAATGGTACCTTAATTTGCCTGACCTTTGCACTCAGGTTAGATAAGCTGTCCATGATACAAATGTTTGTGGAAATGTTTTGGGTTTTTTTTTTTCCCACATTTAACAACTAACTTCTTGGTAGCCATGTGGGATAGTGCATTCTAGAGCATGGTTTTTTTTTCTGCAGTGTTACAGCTTCCTACCTAGAGGTGTCTTTGTGTCTGTATGTTTTACTTGTCTGGATAGAAAAGGAGGACTTCTGTCTCTGAATTACCTGGTCTGGTGTACGTGGCTGTGCATGTATGTGAAGCGCTTTATTACAATGCTCAATACTAACGAAATCTCTAAGATAAAAACAATATAAATACATTTTGTTGCACTGCTCTGGCAAAACTGAAGAACCATGCAAAGATTTGCTGTTTCTCCTAAAGAGATTCTGAGTTTCACCACAGTATGTAAAGCTTTTAGAGAACCCAAGGCAGAGATGAGAGGACTTAACATGGAGTTGAATGCATCAGTTTTCCTCCCATCACAGAATAGCCAAGTCTTTTTATCTACTCTGTGAACAAGAAAGAAGCTTAACAGTAAATTTACCAAAAGCAACAGTTAAAGAACTCTCAGAACTGCTGTTGCCTAGGCTGGATAATGCCTTGCATATATCCTTAATATTCAATTGCTAACAGATAAACATGCATACAATACTAAAGATTACCACCTTGATGAAGATAGGTACTAATCTCTCAAATCACTTAAGCACATGTTTAACTTTAAGTACATTAACTGTCCCATTGAAGTAAAAGGGACTAATCAATAGCTTAAAGTTAATCAAGTGCTTAACTTATTTTCTGGATTGGGTTTTAATGCCCTTTCACTTTGATCATTTGCTCAATAAGTAAAAAAAGATATAAGACAAATTCAAACGCTACTACATAGCATAATTGCAATTCTAAGAAATGCTTCAACTGCAAAGTATAATTTTATTTATTATAAAAAAAGAAAAAATAGATGGTAAGACTTCACGGTACTTAATTCCAATAGGAAACAATGAAACACACCCAAGTAAGGACATTAAAACACAAAATCTCATACTTATTCTAGTCTCTGATGATTTTTTATGATACATGTCATGCTTAGTAACACATGTACCGGATGAGCTAGGAGTCAAAGTACCCTTTATGGCATTACACATCTGGGTCTATAAGCATACATTGAGAATCAAAGACAAGTGCTAAAATAATCAACTATGACCTGTCTACAGAATAGGACTCAGTCATTTGTTGTGTGTCACCAAATGTAATATTATCATTATTTCTTAATCCATGAATAAATTTTAATCTCCATTGAAAACTTAGTGGAAAGACGGAAAAAAAAAACACACTAAAAAACACAGCACATCTGCTCAAAAAAGATTATCATAAGAATATCCATGTACTTCATGCCCCTACCTGTTACCTGTTCTACCTAAATCCTTACCTCGAACCAAACCCTCTACAAGGTAAAATGCTTAATAATGGGCTAAAACTGTGAGGTTAAAAATAAATAATAACAAAAGGACAGTAGTACACAACTTTGTGTGCTTCTTTAATGTGTGCTCTTATTTATTCTTGCTGTTATAGTCAAAAGGCAATATTGCGGTATCTTTATTTTTTACTTACTAGACTGAAGGCATTTATTTAAGGTTGTAGGAAAATTGTATAGTGTTTATTATTCTGCAGCCATAGCATAAATTCCTATGGCTTCAATGTCATTTCAGAGTCCAGTAAAAATTTTTAAACACTTTTGCAAAATTGGAATGTTGTAGAGCACATTGGCTTAATGTATGTAGTGAACAATTAATAGCATATGGGTGCTCTATTTGGAGAGCCAAACAGGAACAGAAGTAAAACTTTTCCCTTAAAAGATAAGCTGTTCATCAGAAGTGCTTCCTGCAAGGAGATTCTGCACTACTACTTATAAAGCACTGCAAAGCAGAAGGAATCCTTGTGGACTGAGAAGGCTTCACTTTAAAGGAAAAGGCAGCTGTAATACTGCATTTCCAAAGCCAAAAAATCCTTGGAAATATTCTTTATACCTTCAATGACTGCCACAGTATTTATTTATATCCTCATTTTCATTCAGCTGCAGTCACAGTACCTTTAAATAAGTGCAGGAAAGCAGATTACTTGTCTGTGCAGTGATGCAGTTGTAGCAACAAGGAATTCTTCAATAATAGGAAGCACCAGTAATCTCAAAATACTAATATTTGTCTGTGCTTTCCTGCTGTTTTTGTCATTGGATTGGCCAAGATCAATCTTAGAATAATAGCTATGTTTTCTTAAAATAATCGTGTTTTGCATTAAAAATGCTTCCCAGTTACTGGTTTATGTTGATATTTGCCACTGAAACTGTCATTAATACTAGAACATAGCCAGGAAATTGCACAGTGTTTTTGATCCTTCTGGAAATTATCCTGAGATTCACTCACTAATTTTTCCTATCTTTAGTCTTAGGAACACAGCTGGAATCTTTCTACTGAACAGATACATCTCAGTGGTATAAAACAAGGGGTACTCACTACTTCAGTAACACATTAGGTCTGAGATGATTCATTTATAGTTGCTGTTTTCTTTGGTGATATAGGAATGATTTACTTGATAGGAAGACTCATTAATATCTAGCATCAACTAAATTCCTAGATGAAAAGGTACAGCAGCCTACTTCATTGAAATTGACGGTGAAGAGAAAGCAGGACACATCCACTTTACAGAAAAACGCTTTCAACTAACAGAATTATCTCTTTCTTAATGGAGCTTTAATCTGTTGAACACCGTATGGGGAGGAAAAAAAAAAAAGCCTAATTATCCAGTTTCTACACTTGTAATTTCAGTAATGAGCATTTGTTAAGTATTGCACTGACCAGCTCAGAGCCTCATGTCCACGAATTTTGGCATCCTTTACCATAATTTTATACAAGAGCTGTCAAGACAAATTTAAGACCGCAGTTAAAATTTTCAATATCTGAACTATTGTGGCTCTTGAAAGTGCTTTATAAACAAAGATCAATCTATGTTGCTTTGGACAATAATCAGCTGTGGAATGGTACAGCTCATCAACATGAATTGTCTCAATGAACCAAACAACTAAAATATATTGAAATTTGACATGGAAATCAAAGCCTTTTCTCAAGTATCTGGAGAAAAGATTACTCCTTGCAAAACGAAGACATAGTAACAATTAGCATGTCAAAACAAGAGATCTAAATACCATTCAAATCACTTTCTTTTGCCAGACCCTTAATTCAGACAACAGTTCTCCACAGTATTTTGCAGCCTCTTCCCAACTGTTGTGTTCAGCAAAGGGAGCTATTACTTGATCAGAATAATCAGAGAGAAAGCCATCTAGTGTGCCTCCACAAAAGCTGCAATTCACGATTCCATAAGTAAATTCTCCTTGAAAGGGCAGCTGCACAAATGCAGCAGTATGATGCTCTGCTGTGTGCTCCAGACCATTCCTTTTATTTTACCAAGAAAAAGGCTCTGGGCAACCTCTAAGAACTGTAAATGTTGCTGTTCTTAAATACGAGAAGCAGAGAATTCTCTTGGTGCAACACAGAGAAAAACCTGCCAGACTTCAGGCAGCTCTCAAAGGAATCCCTCTCATGCTTTCTGGCAGGAGACTGCATTAAGTAGTGAAACTGTGTGTCACAGGTGAAGAAAGGGTGCTTCAGATGAAATTTTGAGCAGTGCTGCAGGATGATAAACTATCAGAAGAGGCTACTACATTAATATATGCTAGGGGGATATAAATTACTCAGAGAATTTATGCTATCTACGAAACAGTGCAAAAACTGAAGGATAAACTGGCATATGCAAACCACTGTCAGCACCCTCAGACTTCCTTAAGCTTTCTCCATTCTGCAAACCAAAAACAAAATACAGCTCTCTTTTCCACTCTAACCTCAACTTTAACCTCATACTAGCAAGGCTCCTCTATACAACTATAACTTTTTTTTTTTTAACTATTATTCAGTGTTACTGTAATACATCAATTAATGAGAGAATATTTTCATGGTTCTGGTACTTACCTTGAGTCCACGAAAGCTGCCTGGGCTTGTTGGTGAAGAACTGGAGGACTTTGTAGATTTGGGAGTGGACAATTGACTGCTTGGGGTTCCATTAACTGCCAAAAGTAATAAAAGCAAACAAATGGAAGATGATTAAAAACAAACAAACTCACCTAACTAGCTTTAAAACCTAATATCTTTTTCTGACAAGGTATCACTCAAATATGTAAACAAAGATCAAAATAGACTCATCAGTGTTTAGGAATAAATTATGTGATCACATGCCACACAATTATTCTGCCAAAACTCATGTGGCTAGATACGGGTTTAAGAGAATACACAAACATCACAATGCTCTTCCAGAATTTTAAAAAGTCAGTTCTGTACTTCAGAAATGTGAGAGCTTTTATAATAGACATAATCTCGTTACATTCCATAATTTACTGTGATATAGTACAACAAAATAATGGAGCGAGGAAGTGTTTATGAGCAGAAACACATGGCTGTCTGTTTCTCCCTTTTGTATCAGTACATTACTTTTCAGGTGTAACATTTCACAAAACACAATTTTTGGTGGTTTGTTGGTGTTTTTTTGTTTTTTGAGCATATCTAAATACTATTTTTTCCACTTCAGTGGTCTACCTGTCAGTAGACCAGGCTGACTGCATTGCAACTTCCAGAAATTCCTGTTGTTCATAACCGTATCTCTCTCTCATGTGTGATGTTAAGGTACAACTGTTTAGCTATAGAGTAAGTCTGTCTTGAAATCTTTAAACTTGATTCCCAAACCTGTTACAGGACTGAGAGGTGTTTTTTTTTTTCTGCAGAAGATATTTAGTATTTCAACATAGGTTTGAGTTTGACTTTAACAAGGGTTGCACACAAGAACAACAGATAAGTAACTTCAGCTTAAGTGCATTTTTAAAGAAGTAAAAGGAATTTAGAAGCATATGTCCCTCCTGCAGATCTGTAAATATGCTACCTTTCATCACTTTGTTTTACATAAACTTCTTTGAACTGGGCATGTCAGCACCTCCTTGTTTTGTAAGGAACTTGCAAGTTTGGAGATGAGAAGGGCTAGTAAATGCTGTTAGAAATAGTTCCAAGATGTAAAGTACATGAACAAAGAAATGACCAACTATTACTACAGAAGCAAAACAATTTTTATTTCTTCACAAGTTCTTCTTTATGAAATTCATAGATAAGTCAGTCTTTCCTGAACATAACCATTGAGGCCTACACCATAAATCACCTCTAACTGTCTCTAGGTCACTGTCATCCTTTTAAGCACTGGCAAAACCACTAAACTGTACCTATGAGTTTGGCTGGTTAACAATCTTCCCTCTTCTAAGGAAGAATATCCCACCATATGCTCACAGTATTCCAGCTCTTTGCTAGTATCTTAGTTGTTCTTGCTGGACAAGTGTGGTGGCACTCTGAGCCAGGGATGTGATTACATGACCTCCTGAGGTTCCTTCCAACCATTTTCCTACTGTGATTATATAACACAGAATCAAAGAATTGTAGAGATCAAGTCTAACCCCCCTGCAAACAGCAGTATTTTTTATTATTATTCAGAAAACACAAGCAATCTGCATTTATTCTTAGCACTTAGCTTGTTTGCTGATTTGATTTGCTGATTATTTCATGTATATGCAAAATTTACCTTTCTTAACTATTTTCTAAGTATAAGTACTTCTGAGTTTTCTTTCTACACATAAAGCAGCCTGATTATACAGAAAAAAAATCATCTGTTTTTCCATAAATAGTGCATGTTAGGTGACAATTTACTGTACTGGAATGCTGAAAACTTTAAAACCTGTGAATAGCTTTCAAATTGTTAACTTTTAATATGGTCCAAAGTCACAACTTACTTGCTAATGAAAGCATATGTTACTTGTAAGAGATCTAGTGTTTTAGAGCAATACCAGCAAAACTTTCACTTGGAACTGAAGGTTGAAAGGTTTCCTGTCATTCCAGCCTAAGTTCTAAAACACCAAAAGAAAAAAAGGGAAAGCAAGAGACTGCAAAGAAAAAGGTGTGGCACACATTTCTGCACTTCTCTTGTCAGCAGATCTTACCCCTGTATTTTTGCACTAGCTGAACATTTCTATTATCACATACACATACATTCTGCTTCTCAGAATGCTCATCTACTTGTAGTAAGATTATGCCTTTATAAATTTGACACCATTAGCAGATGTCCAACAAACAACTGTAAAGCATTTTTATATTATCTCAGAGACCTACTTTTCACAAAAACACATGATGCATTATGGCTCTGGCTCAGTAAATGCAAAATGTGCATTTCAATCTTAAAAATACTCACAGATGCAGAGAGAAGTGGAAATGGAGAGGAAGGAGACACACTAGTGATATACAGCCATAACTGTAATGGCTCACCTGGGGATTTTGCTGAAGAATGAGCACTGGAGTAGTGGCCACCCCTCTTAACTGTACTCATATATTTGACACAAAGGAAAAAGACATTAAGGAGAAAAGTTATTAAACAGCTCTGAACATGCACGGAAGAAAGGAGGGAATAAAAAAAGATAACACTACATGAGGAAAAAAAAAAGCAAGTAAATAGAAGGATACACAGGAGACACTTTGGATAAATTTTCAGATTAACCTAACCAATAGAGAAATAAGTAAGGGAATTACAGTGCTGATTTCTAAATATTTTGCCTAAAATTCACTACTGATAATGAATATATTCTATATATATCCTGTGCAATCTCATTGCAGTTAACAGGATTGCATGAAATGCAGATCATTTGTGAAACAAACTGTTTGAGGCTTTTCAGTTAAATATACCAACTTTGTAAACAGATGATAAATATTCCACTTTTAAAGATCTCACATACATAAAATGACTTTAACCAGCATCAGTCAAGTAATAAATATTGATGTGGATGTGAGAATATGGAACATATTGCAGTTTTGAATACACGCACAGGAGCCTGCACACATATAATTACAACCGAAACAGAGCACTGTATATTTACATATTCAGTGGTTTGATTTCAGGGCTACATCTCCAGGTCTGAGAGAGAGTAATCAATTAAGTTTTATTATATTCAGAAATTAAATGCAGAACTAAAATAGGAAAAAACAAGATTCTCCCTTCTATTTATTTGTATTAAAAGGCTCAGTGTTTGGAACAGATGGGGTTCAGTCAAACTTCCATCAAATACACAACGTGAACCTTACTTTGAAATTATACAGAGTGCAAGAAAAAAAAAATCTCTGTTAATGGGTAATTATATTCCAGAATAGCTCCTAAACTTGCTTCAAATAACAAAATCCTCTATTCTGACATTATTTGGTTTATATAAAAAAAAGCTTTTGAATTCAAAAGATTTAAAGCTATACTCAATGAACATCAATTCAACCACATATCCATCCTGTAGTTAAGTTTTCAAGCAAATCGACTGCTATGCTGAAAACATGTCCTAGGTAAACTATTGGCACAAATTATTCCAATCTTCATAAAGTTGAACTTTTTGTGCCTGTTAATTAATAAATGGTAACAACATTTATTCTCAGGATTCAAAAATAAATTTGTATTTTATTATAAACCAGTACTAAATCAATGTGAGAAACAGATAAAACATTTTTATCAGGAAACAAATCACAGCACTTGTATTTCACGAAGAACCAATAGCTTTTTCAACCCCTTAAGCAACTGCTAGAGTGTATTTTATGTGCTTATCCTAGAAGTTGTACCTGATGCAGGTGATTTGCTTCGACGTGAAGGTCCTGGACTTTTGGACCCAGAATACCTCATGGCAGATGATCGGGAGTAAGATGATTTCATAACACGGCATTCTGCAAACCAAGCAGATGGAATTTCAAACACAATTCAGCGTACCAGCTTCCTGCAAACCCTGCAGTTGCTGTTTATTATCCAGAAAATGAACATCAGTATTTTCCAAATATGCTTGCCAAACCGAATGAAACAGCCAATCTCAGGACTTAACCCACACATCATAAAAATATTTTTGAGCCAAATGGTTTATGTAACATTCCGCATGTCATATTCGAAGTCTTCAACTTGGGTTATGATCATTATTCAAGTTTCTACCTATGCACGGCTGAATGATTGAAGTCAGTCAATGACAGTGTTCCTCTGATAGTTCAGTAAATCCTGTGTGCTGTAATGGCAGCTTCATATAGGGTAAATGCACGGCAAGCTTATTTTACCTTCTTTTGCAAGAAACTGATGTTGTGAACAATTTTTGAAGAGGTGAAAAATGCCTATTGCTTCGAAAATGCTGAGACAACAGATTACTGTAATTTACCATCAAGTATATATCATGAAATAAAGGACAATCCAAATAGGAAAGGATAAATAATCATACATATATTGACATTTTTGACAATTTTAAATTCCTACAGTTAGCATCTATTGCAAATCTCTCCCCATCTAATTATATCATTTTCCCTCTTAATTTTGTCCCTGTTATTCATCACTATGGTGGCAATGCCATGACTGTGCTATCAAGTCATCATCAAAAATGATATGTAGAGATGTATGCCCAAGCCATGATCCACTCTGTACTGAAATTGCTGTTATATATTAAGATCTCCAGAAATATTATAGAAAGCAAGCACCACTGGTAGTGAAGAGACCAAGTGTGAAAGAAACCCCCAGTCGCTAGTTTCTCAGTAAGGAAATCAGCATAGTTAGTCTGTGTGTGTTAGAATGGGAAAAGCAAACTTTTAACCATAAGATCTACAAAGGTATATTTTTGTCCAGACTAGAATTTGCAGTGTGAGGTGATACAGTCATGTTCTCCTATACCGCACAAGAATACAACTGGATCTCAGCTAGTTTAAAATTGTATGTAAAAAATACTATTTATTTGAATCGACATACTCAGGTAATTCTAGAAGAGCAGCATGCTGGCAATAACAGAATGGGAGAGAGCTGAATTTGCCAATGCATTCAAGTGTACAAAACACTGTGGTTAGACATATAACTATACTACTTAATATAATAAAAGATTTTATAATGAAATTACAGTGTTTATAACAATTAGAAAAAAACAGCATAAATGCACAACCCAAAGCCGTCCTCTGATAATCTGATGATTCTTCCCAAGGCAATTATTGTTGCCCACGGAACTCTCACAGTACAAACAAGCTCAACATTTGGTCTACAGCATTCAAGAACGGAATATGAATTGTTTATCAAGGACAATCTGAGACATGAAATTAGCAATTACATATATGATTTTTCAAAACTCATATGAAGACAATAACATGGAGACCATCTTGTAGCCCACAGTTGTCAAAAGAAAATGTTTATAACTAGCTTTAGAAACATTAGAAATGCTGTTTTCCAGGCAAGTTTAGGGACAGGATTTGTTTCCTAAGAAAACAGACCATGTTTGTTGGTGCATTTTAACTGATATACACAATATAGATGGTGGGTTGGGAAAATGCTTTAATTGATATGAAAATATATTCCAAGGCATACTTTCCTATATCACGTAGCTCTTGTGGATTGACTACAGGTTAGGGAAGGAGGTCTCAATGAATTTGACAGTTTCTAGTGGGTTCAGGAAATGCAGTCTTACCGCTGTGATCCAAAACGAAGTCATCCTGAGCATACCGATATTTTTCAGGTCCACATGCAATGAAGACATCATCATCTCCAAAGAAGTCCTGCAAGCATGTCACCTTAACGGCAAAACACATAGAGTAAAATAAACAAATGTAGTATTTTCAAATGCTAGATCTTCCATTATTCTTAGTACTCTTAATAAGTTTGTGTACTCCTTTTTCCTGTAATGGTCTTCTATAATAACAGTCATGGTAGTTCTCAAGTACATCAGCTATTCCTCATGTGCAGGAAAAGTCACAGTCAAGAATGTAAATACTACTGCCCCTTACCTCCAAGACTCTCTTGGAGGTACCTTCTCTTACAGGTGTACCTGTACTTTTGCCTATGTGTGCATGGTGATGGCTTTGGAGCTAGAAACCCTACTGATAGCACTAAAGCTCCTGGTATTCTTACATTAATGGCTTGTGGGCAAACTCTGTTAAAATTTTTGCTTCTGTAACATTTTTCTAATCCTCAAAGGCATTTAATTTTCATCTTTAAATGTCATGTAAAACCAAACCAAACCTCTTGTCCCTTTTATTACAAGGTATTCAAGAAAAAACAAAATACAGAGTTCCTTCCGTGCCCTTTACAGCTCATTCTGTTTTTAATTGTTAAAGTAATAATGTTACAATTTATTTCAAGTGAGATGAGGCTTTAAAAAGGACAAATGCTTCAGACTTTCTTTATGGGAACAAAACCAAAGATCACAGAAAAAATAAAAATAAAAAACAACCAACCCTCACGAAGTAAGTTTTTGTAGGAGTAAATATCTACTTCAGAACAGATTAAAACCAATAATGCCACAAAATAAATCCCACTGAATTGCTTTTAATTCACTCTAAGGAAAAAAAAAGAAAAGATTACAGGTAGCAAGATAATTCTTAAAACTAATCTGATCAACATTTTCCTGTGTAATTGCTTTATATCCCCTCCTACTCCCAACCTTTCCCACCCCTTCTCTATTATTTTTAACATTCTTTTTTAAAATTTGCATACCCTGAATGAGATTTGGGAATAAAAGGCAGGCAGAAGCTAGGAAAGGTGGAACTATTTGGTAAAACCATTTAATTAACCAGGTAAAACAAATAACTGTTCCTAGGGAAATGGGTATTTCTCCTTTCCAGCTACCTGTCAGTAGCATTTGCATATTTTACGCAGGGTGATAATGGCAAATGCTGGCAGATCTGGAGGGAGGGCTTGCTGCTGCCTGCAGCAGGCAGCACTCAGAATACCAATGACCCTGTGTGCTCTGCAAGAAGAGACCAGGCAGCCACAAGCAGCGCAGTTGTCATGGCAGCTCACCCAGAGCAGCAGCAGGTGCCCCTCCAGTACTGTCCTCATGCTGTGCCACTTGCAGCATCGAGTATTTCTTTCATTGCATTAGGGGGACAAAGGATTCCAGCTACTAACAAAATCCTTTTATTTTTATCTTATTGTCTCGACAATAATCTAGTCACATTGCTTAGAGACATTTTAAGCTGCACTTGAAATTGCTACCATAGAGGCAGTAACAACTCAATTCAAAAGGCTGTACAAATTTAAGAGTTTTGCTAACATGGGATATGTTCCCTTCTATTTAATAACCCTCTCGACTAATAACTGAACTCTGCCATTTCCAGAGGTTTCAGAATTCTTTCCTTTTTTTGCCAGAAGCATCACCACAGAAGCAAAAGCAAGCTTTTAGAAAAAAAACAGACCAAACATCTTTCCCACCTGCAAAGAGTAGGAGGGCAGAGAACTCAACAGCCAACTCAAACCCACCATTATAAGAAAAACTATGAGAAAGCATTCAGAATAGTCATCCTGGAAGCACCACTGGAAACAGAAAGAAGCACTCTGTGAAGCACAAGCTCACATCCAAAGACCCAAAGTGGGAGCCATTCCCACAGGCTCTGTACACACATCACTTGTTTGTTTGTGCCTCTAGGGCCCTTGTGGGGCTGTTTTGAGCTGGTCACACTTAAATGCTGTGCTAAAATGAATCCGGTTCTAATATAAAGCTCCTGCACTCCTTAATACATCCAGAGTAATATCCAAGCTGTAAGCTGGAGAGGATAGAATGATGTCAGGTTGTGGGATGTACATGGAGATATATCATGTGTGCTATCATCCTTTCACTGTTGATAGAGCAGTTCTACATACCAATGAATCTACAAAGATCTGTGCACAAAAGATGACTGGAATAGCCTTGGAAGTGTTCCTTAAAACCTTTTGTAAATGGCGATTGTGGTGAGGAGTAAAGGAATTAAAAAAAAAAAGTTATTTGTTTCCATAGACTTATGTATAGTTTCCTCACGCAAGAATACATAGTAGAAATTGACAACATATGTACTGTCTATTTTTTTTTTCCTGGCTATTTCATAAAGAAATGGTATATATTTCCATGGAAGGAAAAATGTTATACCATTAACATTCAAGCCATGTCAAAGCACCCAATGTCACACTGTGACCCAGAAGAAAGACAAGTAGTGGGCAGGAAGCAATGACTGGCAACCAGAGTGCAAGGCCTAGCCAACAATACTGCTCTTGACGTAGCAAAACTGGATGTAAAGATAACAGTATTTGACCTCTCCATCCACAGACTATGACAATGCTGTTTTTACTTTATTCATGCCAACTAACAGTGCAACAATTCACAAAAAAAAAAAAAAAAAAAAGATATCAAAAGATATCCTTAAGGTATCCAGTTATCCCAAACACAGCGATGTGGAATGGAAAGAAGTTTACACACTGAAGAAAATAGTATTGTGTTCTTTAACTATTATCTGGGGGCTTTAACTAGTTTCAAATTCTAGTACAAAAAAATTCAAGCTTTTAACACATGCACTTGTGATGCAGCTTTGAAACACAGATAACACAACTGGTGACAAATTAAAAAAACACCACACAGTAAATCAGTATCAACACCCTCCAGCCAAGAATTCACTGAATAAATTGTTATTTATTCCAGCTGCACAGCTATGTTTCATTCTAAACGTAGAATGATGAACTGTAAAGTCAAATGGCCTGGTTCAGTTTAGCATGGCTGACTCAATTTAAGCATCAGCAACAGGACTGTTCAGTTTAAGTCTGCAGAGCCACACCTTGCATCTGGGGAAATCTGCTCTGGATCACAAAATCCCCACATCAGATGGAAATTGAACTACAACATCCAAACTGGAAAAGATAGACAAGATTATTTTTATTTCTGTTTAAAAAATAAAGAAACAAATTTTACTTACTGATTTCAGGAAAACAGGGTGTAAATATTTGAAAAAGGAAGTGCGTAAAATATGGCGCAAAAGAAAAACTAAGAGAAAGTAAAAGCTGGATTTGTGGATGTGTTTTCAGCTCAGTGGTAGTGACAAGCATTAAAGGCTGAAGCTCTTACAGAAATGCAATGTGTTGGGGTTTTTTTGTTTGTTTGGGTTTTTTTGTTTGTTTTTCCCCAGGAATTGCTCCCCAATATCATAATAACATCTTAAATATCAGCGTGATAAAACTAGATATAACCTCCAGGCTACTATCTTCAGTCTGACAGGCCTCCACTTCTCTCCTGAGAAATGCTACTCCTCCATGACTGGACCAGATCACAGTTATGCTGTCCTGACAGTTTTGCCCTTTGCATCAACTTTTCTTTCTGAGTAAGCAAAAGTAAAATATTTGTCTATTTTTACAGGCTAGCTTTGTAATCATCATTTTTGTTTCACTTTTTCAAACAAAGTTTGCATTGCCGCAGTTCAAGGGTTTGTGTATGTTCTAAAGTGCAAAGTACAAGCAAAGCAGTCCTGCAGAAATAGGGCAGTTGTCCATTTTCTATTTCAGTTCCATCACTAGTGAGGGCAGACTTAACTTTCAAAAGGAAGAACTTCCTCTGAGCATCCTCAGGAACTCAAAGAGGAAGGTGAAAAGGGCAGTCCCACCCCTTCCTACTGAGCACTGTGATTTTAACACAGATTTTCTTACCTTGGAACTTCCCCTGTGTCTCCGCACTGCCACAGAACAATTTGACCAAGCCAAAAGTGATGGATGTGTTTAACCATTATTCTTAACTACTTAATAAAACAGCAGTGTCCTTCACTACTGAAACTGAGACCAGAACAAAAGAGGTTCAGCACTAGCTTAAGGCAGCTGCTTGCCTGTTTATACTGAAATACATTTCCTGACAGGTCTTCAGTAAACTGTGAGAGAACAGCCAAACCAGTAGCCAGGATACATCCTGGAAGAAGACACGTACAAGGAAAAGTCATAAACCAGTGAATCCTTGATATACCCTTCTTAAAAAAAAGTACTGGAATTGCCAGTATTCTTTTTAATTAACAACATGTTCACTTGGCAGAAATTACAGTGTCAAGGGCAACCACGCTAAGTGAATTAAAAACAGGTGAAAAATAAACTGTGCAAGAGCCAGGCAAGCATGGAAGCCCACATTAGAGTGCACAGGAATAGCAACAAAAACATTGCTAGACTGAACATGTGGTAGATCTGGAATCTAAGGTAGAATAATAGAATTCTTGCTGGTATAGAGAAGAAGCACTTGCCATTTTGAGGCTTAACTAGGTCAGGTCATGCAGAAAGAATGCAAAACTGACAACTGTTACAAAACAAACAAGTTCATTACCTGATTTTTATATGCCTGTGCATGTTAGTGACTTTGACACCAGCAAATTTACTTTGCAATTCAGAGACTTTCCTTTATAAAAATCTCCTATATTTCTATACAAAATTAAGAATATTTAAAAAAAGATTTATTTTTATCAATTACACAGATGCTCTAACACCATCCTAACAATCTCAATTAGCCAATTTGTGAAAACATCTCCTTTCTCTCTATGGATGGATCAAGTAATGTCCCCTCACTAAAGCCGCTGGATGTTGCCGTAAAGCTATATGTTATAATCTGATTTCTAGGTTAGAAGGTTAGAACATCCACAAGGCATCGTCTGATTGCCTTTTCTTTCATTAAGTTCAATAGACAGTGAGAAAAGAATTAAGTTTCTTGAATATATGTGTATTAAATATATATATATATATATA
>PPHD01003705.1:0-30686 GCA_002909625.1 Bambusicola thoracicus | reverse complement strand
TTTTTTTTTTTCTAGTCACATTTTTTCTTGACCTTGCAGTGGTGGAGGAAGCTGCGGTGGTTTAACAATCCCGTATTCTCCATCAAAATAAAAAAGCTGATCAGACAGGACTGGGAGTTATGAGAGGAGGGGAAGTATTCATTATTATAATTACAAGGAGATAGGATTGCACAAAGGCCTTTTATAGAGCGCGTGTAGGGGCTCTGTGTGGGGATGAATTTCATTCTTATTTTAGCCCTTTTCCATTTTGAGTTGCTGCTTGGAAGGATTAAAATTTTTTACTCACTAGCTTGCATTTTTTACTGCATGGAAGAATGGTGATTTTTTTTAATACTGTCTAGATGGGGCGTAAAGCAAAAAGTGGTCCAGCTCTTTGTCTTGTGAGCAACTGTATTCCTTACCCAGAGAGACTCTTTTTTATGATAAGTGACTTCTAACAATAGTCTGCAGTTTTGCTACTAGCTGAGCTGACTTTGAGATGTCAGTAGGTAATAAATTCAGTATTCAGATCAGCTTTTCTGGTCTCCAAGTTTTGTTTTATGTCATCATCCATTAATTTTGCCTCTGTTGTTGCAGCTGAAATGCGTGAGAAAGCTGTGTTCAGTGTTGATATTTCTTTTTGCACCTGCAGGTATCTTGGCAAGGAGGGCTGGGCCCCAGCTTCATACCTGAAGAAGGCTAAAGATGACCTTCCATCTAGAAAAAAGAACTTAACTGGGCCAGTGGAAATCATAGGAAACATCATGGAGATCAGCAACCTGCTGAACAAGAAATCCACTGACAAGGAAACTCAAGCAGAAAATGAGACCTCAGAAACACATATCACCAAGAAGGAAATCAGTTTGCCTATTCTTTGCAATGACTCGAATGGTAATGCCATGATGACATCAGACAAGCAGGCTTCCAAACTGGCCCAGGGATCTCCAGCCATAGCAAGGATAGCACCACAAAGAGCTCAAATAAGTAAGTCAGTAAAGTAGTGAGGATTTCCACCTGCTTGCAATAAATTGTTGTTTTCTGTCTTTCAGGGTTGGTGTTACCTAAGATTAGCTTAGGTCCATTGTATGCTGCCCTTACAGCTGAGCCTGCTGTGTAGATCTTTGCACTTGTCTGTAGATCTGCAGGAACTCCAAAATACCATCAATTTTTAATAGTAATGCAAATTGACTTTATATAAAGACTGGCTAATGCTTGTTTATCTTAGCCACTATGTGGTGACTTAACATTTTATTTCAGGAAATGTTTTTTTTCCCCTCTTCTGAATACCACAAACTGTGCTGCCCCTCGGCCCTGGTAATGCAGATGATGTGATGGTGTGTTCAAGAAGACCATGTACATCTTGCATTTGTTTTGCTTTTTTCCTGGGATCAAGTTGCTATGATGTTTGTACGACTTTATCTGCAAAATGCAAATGCTAACACTCATCTGGGCAGGGAATGGTAAGATACTTTGAGAGAGGACAGTATAAATGTTACTAATATAGTGGATTATTTTTACTGCTGGGGGGAAAGCCAGATATTAGGCCAATTCTTTGCTGGCTTGTCTCCAATGGCCTGGTCAGTTCCAGCAGAACATACAACCCACTACTTTCTGGCAATGATTTCCTCTTAAATTTGCTAGCCGAGCTGAGATGAATAGTGAAGTTACCTTAGTATTTCTAATATATCCTCATGGTTTCCTGCCTTGTTTCACAGAGGTAGCTTAAATATTTCAAATATTGGTTTCTAATACTCTCATTGTAACAGAGGAGAGCTGTTGAGGAATGTGTTTAGCAGTAACTAACAAGTTAAATAAATTTTCCCCTCATCTTTCACAATTAGGTTCTCCAAATTTAAGAACAAGGCCACCTCCACGAAGAGAATCCAGTCTGGTTTGTATTGTTTTACAGTATATAGTAGCAGTGGGGGTAGTTGTGTGGGTGATTTATTAGGCATCCTGCAATTGAACTAATTGTGGGGCAGTGGGGCATATCAGAGACATCCTTCATTTTCACGACTGTTCATTTTATTATTGAACAGATGTAGATATCCTAATGTTAACTGGGAGATCTCTGTTTTCCTTAGGGCAACGTTTTGAAAATGTTGAACTGTTCTTAATTTGCAGCCCCCTCCCATATGAGAATATTTTGATGTTATGTCTGAACCTAGAAAATAGTCACTTTCAGTCCCACTGAAAAGGTGTTTTGTGGAGGTAAAAGTCATGCTGGACATGAGACAGTTATTGGGAGTTGGGTATCAGAAGCCTTCCCAATGGAAGATGTTGAACTCAAACTGATCTGACCCAGCAGTTTCATACCAACCCCTCAACCATATGAAGAGTTGGTGGTATAAGTATTTTGACAGGAAAATAAAAGCTTTAAGAAGGGAGAACGTTGTAAATCCACTGTGTCCTGTGAATGTGCATTAAAGCCTGTTTGGCTGACCTAGAAGTTTTAAAGTTCTTCTGAGTATCTTTTGCAAGGACTCTGTCTTTTGACCTTAAATGACAGATGACTTGTTGTAACATCTGGAAGCGTGTCCCCTCCTTCAGTTGCTCCCATCTCTGAGGTGGCTAAGCTTCACTGTTGTATATGTTTAAAGTGACTTGGGATCTTATGGAAGGGTGTGTGCTGCAGGAATAAGACCTTCTATGATCCTTTATTTTCAAAGCTGGCAGTGTGGAATTTTGGACCAATTTATGCCATTTGGACCATCATCTGGATAGTTCTAATCTGAAGTAGTCTATTGCACAAAAGTCACACTAATAACTTCTTTGTAGATAGACAATACATAGTATTCAATCTTTGCTATAGCTTTTGTGATCCACTTGTGTTACTTGAGATGCCTCAAGCAACTAGATGAATATATCCTCTAAAATGTGACAGCTTAATGTAAAGGCACATAGCTTTTAGAGAAGTCTGATATGCTACCATAATGGCTGTAAGTATCAGTATCTTGTTTCTCATGGAGCCACTGTACAGTTTAAATGTGGGTTTTGTTGACGTTTGGATGTTGGTGTTGAGTAGAAGTTCTGGGACTGTTATGTTGAGAAACTGGAATCTTTTGATCGTATAGTGAAGTTCTTCTATCACTTCAGCTGAGCAAAGCTCTCGTTTCTTGTTGTGGCAGATACCCATTTGGTCTTATCATTGAAGGGTTAAAATCTAGCAGCATATTAAGAGCAATAATCCATTAGGATTACATTTTTATAGCAGTATATTTGGCAATAGGCAGAATCTATCATGGGCCTGTTGCAATGCAGTTTTTTTAAGTTGTGACAAGTCATCCAGAATGGAGTGTTACTGAACAAAGTCCCAGAGTAAATGGGCTGTTGTGACTGTGACTGGTATGGCAGCTCACGGTTTATGCCCCATCAGTAAAATGTTTTACTGTTCAGGCAAAGATTATCACACTTGTAATAGCTAGCAAAAGCATCATGAATAGTGCATGTTTAAGAAAGTCTTCTCTCTTATGGCCCATCTCTTTAGAAAGTTGCACAGGAAGAAGGAAGAGTTCAGTGAGTAGAACATCTGAGAAGGCAAATACTTGTTCATACTGCTGTTCAGCCCACTGTTTCTATGATTTAATTGAACAAAAATTCCTATTTGCCATAGGGTTTTCAGTTGCCCAAACCACCAGAGCCACCCTCTGTGGAAGTGGAATACTACACCATTGCAGAGTTCCAGTCATGTATCTCTGATGGGATAAGCTTTCGCGGTGGACAAAAGGCAGAGGTGAGCCTTAACAGTGCAACTGGAAAAATAATGCTTGGCTGTTGCAGGGGACAGGATGGAAAGGGAAGGACCGAAAAGCAATTCATTGAGATTTTTGTCTAAGTAATGTGTTCCTTATCATCTCATAGGTTATAGAAAAGAATTCTGGTGGCTGGTGGTATGTGCAGATTGGAGAGAAGGAAGGATGGGCTCCAGCATCTTATATTGACAAGAGGAAGAAGCCAAATTTAAATAGAAGAACTAGTACTTTAACCCGCCCAAAAGTTCCTCCCCCAGCACCACCCAGCAAACCTAAAGACTCTGAAGAAGGATCAATTGGAATGGTTTCTTCAGGGGATACCCAGGACTCTCCCCACAAGCTCAAATATGAAGAACCTGAGTATGATGTGCCTACCTTTGGCTTTGATTCAGAGTGTGAAGTAAATGAAAGTCATCGTGAAGAGGGCACTCCTGAAAAACGACTATTTCAGCCCCTCAAGCCCTCTCCCGTGTCATCGCTTCAGAAAGCAAAGTTCAAAGTAGGAGAGTCTTCAGAGGATGTTGCTAATGAAGAAGAGACCATCTACGAGAATGAGGGATTCAGGCGCTATGTGGAAGATGCTTTGTCCAATAAGGAATCTAGTGGAGACTCTGATTCCCAGAAAAGCTCTTCTCTCTCTTTGATTCGAAGGAACTCTCCGTGTTCCATCTCTCCTAAATCATCATTCATGAAGCCCAAGATGGAAAAAGACATCCAGCCCGATGTTGGAAAATGTCACTATTCTAGGAGTGAGGAGACAAAACCAAGATCAGCTTCAGATGTTGGCTTACGTAGCATGCCAAGAACAGGCATGAAGAAAGAGCCTGGGCAGAGCCCTTCCATTAGGGCAAAACCAATTGTTAGGCCCAAGCCATTCCTGAACAAGGCAGATTCTCAGAGTCAAGAAAAGATGGATATCAGCACTTTAAGGCGTCAGCTGAGGCCAACTGGGCAACTCAGAGGTGGACTTAAAGGTTCAAGAAGTGAAGAGTCTGAAAGCCCACCACACACAGCTTCTGAAAACCACGATGACCATGTTAGGAGGGGCTCAGCTGACCTCATTACAGCTCCTTCCCGTGGCATTTTCTGCTCTAGCCATCCAGCCAAAACTGAGCAAGAAAATGATACCAGGTGTTTCTATGTGACCACTGACTCATACCAGAAGGTACAGGATTCTGAAATTTGCTTCCCAGCAGGTGTAGAAGTGGAAGTGCTTGAAAAGCAAGCCAGTGGGTGGTGGTACCTGAAATATGGAGATATGGAAGGCTGGGCTCCTTCCCATTACTTGGCTCTCCCCGATAACCAGCAAGAAACCACGTCAGTGGAGACCGATGCCTCGTTTGCCAGGAACAGGAAAAATGAAAATAAATCAAACAGCTTAGAAAAGATAGAGAAGAGGGTTCAGGCTTTGAACACCATCAACCAGAGCAAACGTGCAACACCCCCCATCCCAAGCAAACCTCCAGGTGGATTTTCAAAAACATCAGGACCTGTAAAAATGAGGAATGGTGTGAGGCAGCTTGCTGTCCGGCCTCAGTCGGTGTTTGTGTCTCCACCACCTAAGGATAACAACTTGTCATGCTCCTTGCGCAGAAATGAGTCTTTAACAGCCACAGACCATCTCAGAAACGTACGTCGGAATTCCTCCTTCAGTAATGCACGGTCACAGCCAGGTGATACAAAAGGAAAGCAGCCTGAGAGGTCAGGCTCCGAGGGTTCAGAGACCACCTCCAACCTCCCATCCCAGAGGAATGGAATCCCTGTGTCCACTGTCAGGCCAAAGCCCATTGAAAAATCCCAGTTCATCCACAATAATCTCAAGGACATCTATGTTTCGATTGCAGACTATGAAGGGGATGAGGAGACTGCAGGGTTTCAAGAAGGTGTCTGCATGGAGGTCCTTGAAAGGAACCCAAATGGTTGGTGGTACTGCCAGATCATGAATGGTGTGAAGCCATTCAAGGGCTGGGTGCCCTCAAATTATTTGGAGAAAAAGAACTAATATTGCAATATCTTTAACCTCCCTAATTTATACTGTTCCTGCTGTGTACATGTGGAAAAAAACAACTGCTATACAAAAAGACCTTTCCCACATGCCCCAGTTTGTACAAAGGGACGAAGGAGTCTGTGCTGAGGACAAATCTGTCGTGTTCTGGAGAGGTTTGTGGGGTTAACATGTTGTAAGCAACTATGAGGAAGATGCAGCAGTCAACTGCCTTTTTGTGAAGTTGTTAATAATCTTGTATGTGTAACAGGGTATGACATCCCATCTTTCCCATTATTGATAGGAAACCAAATGTGTGCCTTTCATGAGAGAAATACACATGCATCTCAACTTGGGGAGTTCTGTGCCAAACTCTTTTACAATCTTGGCTCCCTTTTCTCCTCGTTCTTGTCCATACGTGGAATGCCCAAGAGTTTCGGATGCATTTCTACAACTTGCAGTGAGAAGCAAATGGAATTTCCTGAAACACAGAGGGACTCTAATCCTTTGGAGAAGCTTTTTTTTTTCTTTTTTTTTTTTTTTTTCTCCTCTCAACAGTTGGTTGGTTCTGAGTTGGAGCCTTTTCATCGTGGAGAGATTTGGTCTCTGACTTCAGCTGTGTTTTGTTGTTACTGCTAACTCACCCGAAATGGCGATCAGGTGGTGTTGGTTGGGGGGCTCCTTGTTTCCTTTCTTTCTGTCTCCTTCTTTGAGTTGATTTCAGGTGTTCTAGGGCAGCAATGCCTACTGGTGCTTATAAAGACAAACCTACAAACCCTACGCTTAAGCACGTCTATTACTTTGTAGGCTCCCTATTTAGTTCTGTGCCTGACTTCTGCCGGGAGATCCTGGTTGAGTCTCTCTTTACAGAACTGGGTATCTCAAAACTTGTCATAATATCAAAATGTACAAAAGTCCCTTAAGACACTGAAGACGTGGCTGTCAAATGTGTTGCTTCTGCTTTTCTTGCAGTCTGGTCCAAACCCAAGCATACTGTCTGCTAGCAGGGCCCACAAAGGTATTAGTTAGAAATAGCTGTAGCCTTCTGCAACATCAGTGTTTACAATGAGGGGGAAAAAAAAGCCATCAAACTCGGTCTGCACATCCTTAATTTGTATATTTTTGGGGAATTGTTTTTCCATGTCTTGTTTCCTTTCTGTGCATTCTGGGTTAACTTTCTCTCTTTTTTTTTTTTTTTTGGTCTTGGTTTACCAGAAGAGACTTAAAACTGAAGTAGGAGCCAAATATGTGTTTCTGTTCCCACTTGAATCCAAGAAGTACATTTGTACTGGAAAGTGTGCCTGGGCTTTTCAGGCTCAGAGATTTAATATCAAAGCAATTAAGTCTAAAACACATTAACCAGGAAGCTGCCTCTTCTAGTTCCATTTCAGTTTGCTTTTATTTAACTTGTGCTTTGAAACGTGGCACCTGGTGAAGATCGTGGGATGGGAAATAGAAGAGGCATCCATTGGAGAAGGCTTTGGAATATGAAGTTATTCTTGAGGTAGCCAACTCTTGTACTGTAAACATCATTGGCCAAATCCCTACTGTACTTGAGAAAGCCTTGCTTGTTTTTGGTTGTTTTTTTTTTTAGTTTTAAAATGGTTCTGTTAATCACTCGATATCAAAATCTAATTCTTTTAAATAATAGGCAGTCTTGTATGTCTGTTTTAAGGGGGAAGAGGCATACTATTTCACTACTGGTTTACGCGAGATGATGCATGCCCTTTTTTTCCACCAGAGCTTCATACGATTTGGCTTGGAAGGTAAAGGTTACAAAGACTTTAAAATAGCTGGGATCAAGGGTCTGAGTAAAATAGCACAAGAATATTATGTGTTACCGGGGATGTTTCTCTGCCAAAAAAAAATTACACAATTTATACGTTGTTCTTGTCTTTATTCTTAATTCTTTTTTGGGGGGTGGGGTTCTCAATTGCTATGGTAATATTAAGAGAGTTGCCTACAGCTAACCTGTCTGATATCCTTTAGGTGGCTGAAACAACATCGAAGTGCCACAACAGGCTACAAGCAGTGCTGTGGTTTGAGCAGCTCTCGGAATTCAGGCAGGGAATGGGGGGAGGGTGTTTGGGATCCCTTTAAATCGTGGTGGCAGGAGAAGGAGGTGTATCTGCACAACAGCTCGTATCAGTGTGCAGGGCCCTCTTTGTACCCTACGTCTTACTATATAATATATATGTATGCATCCAGTTGGCTCCATCTTACTGGATGTCTATCTGAGGCATTGTGGCCCTGTCTCATACTTCTCCCCATTTTTAGTTGTACTAATATGGTCGCAGCTGTAATAGGCTGCTGGAGCTGTTGTGAGATTATAATAGAAGTATTATATTCTTCTGCTGGACAGTATTAAATAGAGCAATACATAGAGTTATCTGCTAGATTGCAGTACTAATAGTAGTGACTTAGTGACTTGTATTAATGTTATGATTTATTTTAACAATAATGATGCGGAAGTGGTTCATTATTTTGAATTAATGCACTTTAACAATAAGAGAAACCAAAATGGAAGCCAATGCAGAGAACTAAGTGCATTATTTAAAGGTGCAGTATATAATTATCATTTTCTTGAAGCACATATTTATTAAGAATTAACTTATTATTTAAAATATTCTGAAGTTGTTTAGAGACATTCCCACCAAGTCGTCTCTTTGGGGGGATGTAGAAGCACAGCTCTCGGATCTTCTGCATTGAGCCACTGAATTCTTCAGGTATGGTGCAGAGTGATGTGAGCCCCCCCCCACCTCACCTTCCCGGCCCAGGGAGAGGAGAGCAGCAGATGGTTCAGACAGGAGAGCCCAGGCTGCAACAGTCACACTTGCATCCAGCAAAGCTGAGCCCGGAGTATCTCTGAGCTGCAGGAGTCCTTGTAGGGTTTGAGAAGGAAAAGCTGCTTTTTGTGGCCATTTGTGATACTTGGTGCTACATGCCTTGCACGATGCTGAATGGCACGGATGGATGGTGCTTGCATTAACACCAGGCTTTTCTCAAGCATCAGCCCAATGCTCACACTGGCCCAACTGCTCCTTTATCCCATCTTGAAAGCTTTGTGAGGGCTGAGGAAAGCCAGAGCCTATAGATGAGGCTGCAAAGCCAGTACTGTTGTGGCTGCCCCTTGCCCTTCTTTTTCAACCTGCACCCACAGAAGGGATGGGTGCAAATTAGCTGCTTGTTGTCAGCAGTGAGTGAGGGCTGCTGCCTGACAGACTGGGCTTCACACCCAGTTGGAAGGCTTGGGTTTGGGCTTCCCTTTATTTGATGCTTGTACTTCAAAAGGGCGCTTCTAAAGCAAATACCCTACCCCAGCAGCCCCTTTTTTGTCCTCTCGCTGCCATCACAGGTGATTTATTTTTGTTATTTTTTTTATTCTTTCAAGTGAAAGATATCAGGTCAATTTTGTTTTATTTTGTTTTTCCATTGGCAAGCAGCTAGTTCCCCAGAATTGCAAGCCATTTTCCTCGTTAGCTGTGAAACAGAGGGAAAGGCCCTACAGTCCATCAGAGAAACTGACCGCAGGGCAAACCTGGAAGGGGGGCTCAGAGGACAGTGCAGTGCTGGAAGCGTTTTAGCTCTTCTCTGAAATGTTCGTGTCGCCTTAAGCTTTATTGACGAAATTTGTCAGAACTGACACTGGATCAGGAGCAATATTTAACATAACATGCACCTCAGTGGGCACTCAGTGCAGAAATCAGCAGTACTGTTCAAATCTCCCTCTTTCTGTCTGTTCTTGAACCAGACGGAAGAGGAAGAGGTCCGAGGGGCCCCAGCGATGCCAATTGCAGCAGAAGGGAGCCCTCATCTGGGGGAGAGGTGGCTGCTGTCACCGCTGCCCCTGCTGTCCCAAAAGCCTTGAATTGGAACCAACAGAGAACCCCAAGCCCAACGCCATAGAACAAAATTTGAGAATGTGAAAACTGCGTCTTGCTGTATACTGCAACTTTAATAATAATGAGCACTTCTGAGTTCGTTATTGAGGTTTATATAATGCCTGAAAGATTTAATTGCTGTTTTCCTCTGTCTCCCAGTTCATCCCGCTTTCTTGTAGCAGCAGTGATATGGTTTTGTTGGCTGCCCTTCCCCGTGGGAGGCAGTTCCTGTTAATTCTTCTCTCTCATGCCTTGCAGTGGGTGGGTGCAGCCATATGTACCAGTCCTTTGCAAGCCAAACTTTCCAAGATAAAAGATGCAATGGGCACGTGCCAGGATCTCAAATCCCTGTACAAAAACAGCACATGCTCAGTAATTTCACAGATTGAAATTGGCTCATGGTTTGACTCCTAAAAATGGATTTTCACATGCACTGGTACAGCTAAAACATGGATGTGGCCCTTGTAGATGCACTCCAAAGGCTCTTTCCATTGCGATGCTATAAAGTTCGACGAAGGCATTATATGACTGTTTCCATCACTTTCAGATCTTATTGAATCGTATTTTATTGTAATATATATTCATTGCTTTCCTCAGTTAAAAAGAAAGTTACTGCTTTTATCTTATATGAAAAACAAGGGAATTTGGTAAAGCATTCATTATTTTCATATTCCTAGTATTAACAGAATAGAACTAGTACTATTTAATTTTAGATCTTCATAGCTAGCTTGTTAATAACTCATATTTTCCTGTGTTGTATCCTACTATTTTTTTCTATTTTTTTTCCCAAATACTCTGCATTCTTGAGGAAAAAAAAAAATCAAATCCAGTGAGTGGATAAGTGCAATATTCATAGAATAAACAGGCCCCTCATCCAGGACTTGGAGTGGAACGTGCAGTGTGAAATGTTTGCAATTCTCTATTCATGCACTCTTATGGGAACAGGAGATGCAGGGGAGGGGGCAGGTGGATGAAAACGGGNGATGCAGGGGAGGGGGCAGGTGGATGAAAACGGGACCGTTGGGTCGGTAGGGATGGATAGCTGGGGCTGTTGGCTTGGGAATAGCTGCTTGTCATAGAGAGCATCAGCTGGTACTAAAAGTGTAAGGATTATGCAGCATGTTGCCAGGTTTGTGTATAGGGTGTGCATTAATGTCCTTATTAATACAGGACTTCTGAGCTATGCTTTAAGTACTCNACCGTTGGGTCGGTAGGGATGGATAGCTGGGGCTGTTGGCTTGGGAATAGCTGCTTGTCATAGAGAGCATCAGCTGGTACTAAAAGTGTAAGGATTATGCAGCATGTTGCCAGGTTTGTGTATAGGGTGTGCATTAACGTCCTTATTAATACAGGACTTCTGAGCTATGCTTTAAGTACTCTATGTCATCCTTGCATGATACTGCCTTCTGGTTTGTCTCTGCTGATGGTTGTCCTCTTTTGCTTCAGAATCAATAACTTAAGAAGGGAAAATACTTCTGTTGGTGCTGTCCCAAGTTTTGATACTGTACTGTTGTGTTTATCCCAAGGGTTGTGGAAGTGTATTTCTACAGATCCTCATTCCTTTTTTCCCTTAGGTTAACAATAAGGAAGAAAGTCCCCATTTTATCCAGGTTATTTCTCACCTGCAGAATTTCACAGCTAATTTGATTTTTGAAATCCTGGCTTGCAAAGGATGATCTCTGAGTTCCAAAGTAAAGCTGAGCAGAAACTCTGTTCTTCAAAAAAAAAAAAAAAGAAAAAGAAAAAAAAGAAAAAAGTTAAGTCCTATTTGAATGGATGGAGAACTTCCACCTGTCCAAAGTAATGTGACCATCCAGGTAGCAGCAAAGCCTCTCTTTGAGAAACTGGACTGTTTTCATGAGATCCAAAAGTAATGTGAAAGACGGAGCATTGGGTTCTTTGAGCTGTGGGGAGCGCATCTCCCGAAGCTCTACTTTGTGTCCCTGGAGGGCAGTTGTACCTCAGCCTTCTGCTTAGTTCTTGTCCTGCTGCTCTTGCATTTGTGAAAAGGCCTGGCTATTACCAGAGACCTTTGCATTCAAATAAGAACTGAGTTCTGCAGCTGTATTGAAATACATGTTTTTCAAAATCACGTCATTGATACTAACGCTTTACAGATAAATCTTGTTTTGGGGAACCAACCAAATTCTTTCACCTGCTCTTGTCCAAACCAGCTAGAAGTCTGGGAGCATCAGTAGGGGTGCAATGGGAGAAACCCTCATGAGCGCTCACCGCAGCCCATTCTCCTAAAGGAGCATGGGAGTGCTGAGCCTGGGGCTGCCAGGCACCATCTGCTCCATGCAGTTTGTGTGGCTTTGTAAGACCCGCTGGAGCTTCGCTGCTGTCTTGCCGGTGTCTTTCCAACACCAGCAGCTCCTCTGGCAACTTCAGATGTTATTTATCGATGTAGCAAAGTGTTGTGTGTAAATTCAGTGTAAACTCAGTGCTGCCAACAGCACTAATAGAATGGTTCAAGAGCAAATGTTTGGTTTTTTCCCATTTGCTTGTAGTTGTTTGTTAGAAGCAGGGACCACCAATGTGGCAACGCGTAGGGAATGTGTCTGCATGCTTGAACTCTTCAATGGCCTCTGCTAGCTGTGCCTGGTGCTTCTATTTCTCTTTCTGTCCCTCTGTGCTGCTCAGTGGCCACATCTGTTGTTTGTCTGTAGCTTCAGATAAAGTACTGTATGTAGGGCCGCATCCAGAGTCCCCCGCAGACTTGGGGTTGTGATGTAGGTTGCTGTTGCTGCTTTTCCTCCTCACCTTAGAGCCAGTCGGAGCACCCAGAGTCCCCCCAGAACTTCCCCTTGGATACCTCTCTTGGGGTGTCAGCTGTGTGGGGTGTCCTCACACCACAGCCGGGGCTCTACAGCAATCCCTGGGGTGAAAGCTGAGTGCAAACCTGATGGCACAGGCAGAACAAAGTAGCTTCTCCCGTTTTATAATGTCATGGCTGGGCTGGTCCCATCACCAATGTTCTTCATTTGTTCTTGCATCGAGGTAGTGTTGATTCTAGTTGAAGAGTGCAATTTTATTTTGTTTTGTGTTTGGGGTTTTTTTTTTGTTTGTTTGTTTGTTTTCTTTAATAAATAAATTTGGTTTAAAGCTTCACACTGGCATTTTTACAGACCTGTTTTTGTCAGCATAAACCACCGCTGTCCTGAGTTGAGACTCCTGTTTGTTACTGAATCAAACTAATGGAACTGTATTAATGATTTGGAAAGAAATGAAAGGCAACTATATTGGCAGGGGAGGGGTGGGATAAGATAAAATACGAGGGGAAAAAGTGTTTCTAATAAGGCCATAAATTATTTGATATGACACTGCAGGTGCTTTCTCTGTATAGATGGTTTTAATACATCACTGCTCTGTGTTAGGATTTTTCATAACTGAGAAAAGTTGAGTTTTACGCTCCGTGACGATGGCAGTCTGTATCCTGAAGCCAGTGATCCCCCAAAGCAAGACAAACACATGCCATGTGATTGCTGTACTGGAGGCACTTTGTACCTTTCTTAATCAGTCCCTGTTTGTTGGAGGGGAGGGAGAATCGCATGGCATTGCCAAAACCCCATCGCCATCCTTGGGGGCATCAAATTGTGTTCTGGGTCTGGATCTCCTGAGCATCCAGGTTGGGTTTGTCTGTCCTATAGAAGCAGGACAGGAGAAAATACTGCAGTCACTGGAACTTAGCCTATAACCATTAGCAAACTGAAGCAAGTAAGAAGGGAATTTAAAATAAACCTTTAAAAATATGAGATATTTCAGAGAATAGGCAACGTTTATTGCCTGTCTTAGATTTTCATGGTGGGAGGACGTTATAATTGTTTCCAGTCTCTATAATTTTTTTTGTCCCTTGCTGAAGGGGCTTGCTCATCGCTCGTGGTGGGTTCAAACCTGGCGTATTGCGGAAGCAGAGTGTGCGGAGCATTACAATGGCTTTTCTGTACTGGGGCTGACTGTTATGATGTCAATAGTGCACCGAGTAAGTGCATTTCTGCTGTCTGGCTCACGTCATGCTGCATCAGTGCTGTTGCTGCACTGCAGGTCTAATTGCAAGCAGTGATATTAGTTACTTTGCTCCCAGTGTTTGGGGAGAATCAAACCAATTAGATGTCTCAGTTAGGAGTTGGTATCACATTTTCACATCAGAAGTCTTGCCTGCAGCTCGATTGCTGCTTTGGTCAAAGCTCAGATTCAGATATTTCTGTTGGGCACATATATATCTGTGGCTGCTTCCAAAACTGTTAATTAGCTCAAATGATTTCTGGAAACAGTAGATAGTTAATGGGAGTCTAAACCTGTTGCTGAATGAAGGCTGGAATCTGTCTGAGTGGTTGTGCTCTCCTCTACTAAGAGAGCACGTCTGGTCTGGAAAGCCTTACAGTTTTTAGTGTCCCAAATTTGTGTTTGATGACAAAAATCAATCGAGGCCTGGTCCAAACGAGGTTTTGCAGTGGGTTTCCTGAGTTGTTGATGTTCTTAATATTAGACACTGTTGTCGTTTTTGTGTTGGTGTAGCACTCCATTTTCTAGCGGGTAGGTGGTGGGAATGTATTCGGTGGGGGCTTGGGAGAGCATGTCGGTGACCAGAGACAGAGAAACGTGTGGTTGGTTTTAGTGTGCGTGTGGTCAAGTTGGTGATGCTTTTTTGTTTGTTATTTTTGTTGTTGTTTTTAACACGGGAACCATTTTGTGTGTTCTGCTTGGGAAAACGTCCAGAAGTTGTTGTGGTTTCTGTTGTGGTGTATATGGTAAAGGAATACATGAGAACTGTTTTGTTTTCATATGGAGAGAGTTTATAGGCGGGAGTCCGTTCCGTTTGTTCTTGGATGTGAGTTAAGCCAAGAGGTAAAGAAAAAGAGTTGGGGGAAGCCCTTTTTATTGTAACAGCTTTGGACTATGTTTGCTTGTGGCCTGTGATCCAGCTGTATTGAGGGCAGTGAATGCTGCTCATAGTGCACGTTTGAGCTTTTTGACCAAATATTGATTCCTTCAGAGCTGACAGGTATTTTGACATTCATGGCATCAACCATTAATGTACGTACAGTAGATGGGAAGCTACAAGCAGAAATAAGTACTGCAGCCTCATGGAGTGCCCAGGTTTTGTTTAATAAACTTGAGCTGGTGACCAACGTGACTTTGTACAGAGAACAGCTCCTGATAGAGCCCAAATGTATTTGGCTCTTTGAGATGCTTTCCTAGGACTGCAAATCCGGTGTATGATAGAAAATATTGGCCTTCCAGTCATCCCAGTCAAAACTGAAAGCCAGAAAATGACATCTTTCATTCAGCAGTATCTCTTGCCATTGGTGGCATGAGTTATCATACAAAATGTCCCTGTCTGAACTGGCACAACACTTAAGACCTCTTTGTGACCAGTCTGAGTCTGCACGTAAACGTGGTAGATTCCAATGCAGGTCAGATTTGTAGGTAGAAAAGATGAGTAACTCCTTTATAGACTAACATGAGAATGTAGTTCTCATTTTTGCCAAGCAATCCTGTAGAAATGTCCCCCAAGGTTTAGCACAGAACCTTTGGGGACCTGTGAGTCTTTAGCTGATACATACGGTACTGTGGGCCTGATCCCGTGACTGAGAGAGGAGAAGCACATCTCTGTCAGATGCACATGTGAGGGAATGATCATGGCACAGTGTTGCCATTGCTCTAGATTTGTCAGCGGGGGGGACAACGGTTGTGCAAAACGTTACCTTCCCCCTAATCCAGACTTGCAGATTTGATTTTAGTGCCCAGTCCAGAAATGGTTCAGAGCTGCCCTCTTTTCCATGGCTACCCAACAGCCACATGCTGTGGCCAAGCGCTTGCTCAGAGAACTGCAATACAGTGTAAAGCAATGGGAGTTTGGCTGTTTTTTTCCCACGTGCTGAGGCAATGTAGTTAAAGCAAATGTTTTGGCGTGGGATTTTAATAGTGTCTTTGCATGTAGAACTGAGAACTCTGCATGGGTCACTCAACGGAGAATGAGGAAAATGTCTCAGGCGGTTGTGCATGGGAAGATGCAGAGCAAGAACTCAATATTGCTGTGCCTGTGAGTAGATCTCAGCATCCCACTTTAGGCACTTACCAGAGCATGGAGGTGATCAGCATCTAATAATAGGCAATGAGGACTGCTCACCTTCCCGCGTGCTCAGGACTGGCGGAGGTTACGAGGGATGGAGTCTGGGGCTGTTCCCTCAGCGTTATTACAGGTTCTTGCAATGTGAACCTCTAACATCTTCAAAGACTCAGGCAGAAGGGATTTGCTAAACAGACTGTATCTCTCATCTCCCAGTTCACTGATTGCTTGGACCAAAGGTGGTGCTAAATCTGATCTTCGTCTGTAATATTTATATTTTTTGGACTTTTTTTTTTTAAGTGTTTACTCAAACAGATGCAGTGTCCTTACATGAGAGATTTATTCCCAGCTTGGGACTTGGCAAAACTCACTGGGCCTTCAGGGTCCAGAATGGTTGCTTGTTAACATTTGAGCAGGCTTGCAGTGTTCCGGGGGGAGGTGGGAAAGGGTACTCTATCTTCAAATGTTTGCAGACTGTAAGAATTGACTTGTGATTATTTTTTTTTTAATTAATTTTGTATTTTGTTTACATTGTCTCTTATGCCCTAAGGAAAAATAAATTTTTGACATTTTTAATTGTGATCCGGTTGGTTCATCTTATTTTCAGCTTTTCCGTACTGTATTATTCCACTGTCTTTGTCAAACCACTGAATTGAAGTTTCCCAGAGAAACTTAGGACTTGGATGTGCATGAAATCGTAAATTTCAGCGCAGGCTGAAATGGATAAAGGAGTTCCGTTTGTCCTCTGGCTCTGAACTGCTGCTGTAGCTGTTTCGTAAAGCTTTATGGGCTGCTCACCTCTGTCCTCAGACACAAAGACCCTCTGTGTGTGTTGAGCAAGGTCTTAGGGCTTAACACACACCACATTTCAGGGTATTCTTTTTGGAGAGTGATGTGGCATGAGATTGAAAATAAGGAGAGAAGCGTTCTTTTGTATGGGTGACCCTTTTATCACAAAAAGGGTTGCTGAATATGTTGGGATGAGTTCTTAAACACCCCTGCGTGTACACTGCAGAACTTGACCATGGCACTGTAATGTCTGAGCATTGCAAGGCTGCCAAGTTCTACTGACACCTTGCTGGGTTTGAAGGCTGGAGGCCCCAGATAACAAGCAGAAGTTTCCTGCTACATGACGCATAGGTGAAACTGAAGAGCTTTTTTACAGTAAGAGTAGTGGGGCACAGGCACAGGTTGCCCAGAGAGGGAGAGGATACCCTGTCCTTGGAGACACCCAAGGTCAGGCTGGACGGGGCTCTGAGCACCTGATGGTGCTGTAGGTGTCCGTGTTCACTGCAGGGAGTGGGACCAGATGGCCTTCATGTGTCCCTTCCAATTCAAACAATTCTAGGATGCTATGAAGTAATGTCACTGGAGATGGAGCAGCTCTCAACAGAGGCGCAGTGTTTGCTCACCACACCCATGTCAGCACAGAGGTAGGTGGTTGCCAAAGGCTCCTGCTCAGCCATCCCAGCTTCGGAAGGCTATAAGAAATTAGGTATGAGGCTGCACACAGTCTCGGGCACTTCTAGGCACAAACCTGAGCGAGGAGTGTGCCAGGGAACTGTGTCTTTTCTTCCCGTGTGCGTAGAGCGAAACTTAGGGTTGAAAGGTTTTTTTTTCTTTTTCTAGCATACAATCAACATATTACTAACGTACACCCACGTGTGTTATTAACCCACTGTTAATTGTTCTCTTTGTTCCTCATTTTTCTCCACGCTCCACCATCAGAGCTACCCTGCACCCGGACGTGTGCGTTTGAAAAATAACAGTACTGAAGCCCGCAGGAGGCGGTGCGTGCCGTGCCGGGGCAGAGCACCAGGTGGCGATGGAGGACCGGCTCTGCCCTCCTGGACCAATATGGAACATCCCTTCCCTCTTTCTCATCCCTCCCCAGCGCGGACAGAGTACCTACCTGCCTTGGTTCCTCTCGCTGACAGCAGGGAAGGGAAGGGTTTGGGTTTCACTCATTTGTCCTAAGATGTAGCAGTGCTTGGACTCAGAGCATCTGGCGGGGCTGTCTGGCAATGCCAGTGTCCCCAGTTTCTAGTGGCAGTCTGTTGTGCAGCTCCCACCTTAAGGGGATGTCCCGTGGCTGCACCGTGAACAAAAAGGGCTTCTGAGACCCACTAGAGGTCCTCCTGTCCCTGGGAAAGCAGGAGCTGGGCGCAATGCTTGGAGTTACAGCACAGGCATGCTCAGACTTGGTTTGTCACACCAGGGAAGACGTTCAGGAGCGTGGCTTTGAGCTGCAGGAATGCCTTCAGTCCTCACTTTTGTGCCTTCTTTTATCGCGTAGGTAGATATGGAGCCCAGCAAGGACCCCTTCATCATCATCATCCAGCTCTAAACACCATCTCATCCTTCAGCACTGAGGGAAAGCCTGAGTGCTCTCCCCCTGGCTCACCCCAAGGAAGCAGCTTTCATGCCGCCATTGCTTACCTCAGCCTCTCGCTTCTGCCCTGCCCGTCGCGTTTTGCCACACTTGTGGAAATGGCAAATACTCAGCTGGTCGCGGTGCTGCAGGATACCTAAATCAGCTTTATTCACAATCACAGTTATCCAATTTTTCACAATGAGTTATTCTTCTCTTCAAAACAGAACACAAAACATCTTAAAGTAAAGCAATGAAATGCAAATGACACAAGAACACAGAGGTACGTGGGAGCCTACACAATTCAAACAAAACAAAAGGTTAGGACTGTTGTTGTTACTGGTTTTGCCGTTTTGTTTTCTCCCTGCAGAGAGCCTTGCTCTCCTCCCTGCTCACAACCGGAGCCAGCTGATGCTGGGAGTGGGACTGAACCCCAGATTTTGAGCTCCGATGCCGGGGGAGCTTTCGGTTTCTGCTAACTTCTAGACTTTGGTCCACAGTAAAACAAACACAGTTAATATATTAAAACACTCTGAATTCAAAAGGTGAAAAGGGAATTCACACCACTGCACTGGTACCCATGGATGGAGTTTCTTGAAAAATAAAATGTACCCATTGGCTTGCCCTGTGTGGGAGGGAACCGGTCCCACTGGCGTGGTGAAGGCCTGGGAGGCTGCTTATTGCACATTTCCCCACATCCACTGATTCACGGACACATTCCTACCTCTTGGGTTCCTCCTCTCTGAAATCCTGGGGTGTGTTTAAGCACTGACACAGATTCCCCACCTCTGCTTGTCCTGGAGACTGGCTCTGTGCCCTCTGTGCTGGCCGTGCTCCTGGCATGGAGGCCGTGAACGCTTCCTCCCACCCCTGTCCAAGCAGGGCCCCTGGGTTAGGGGTGGACGTGAGAGGTGTGCAAAGAAATGGCGTAAATCCCTGTAACCAGAAGATCAGTGTTCAAGTTACGGAGTGCCCGCCGGGCAGGCTGGGGGTGGCTGCAGGCCCCTGCAGGAGGCTGCAGTGATGGCGGTGCCTTTAGAGAAAGGCTTTAGAAAGCACTCTCCAGCTCTTAGCATCTCCTTTGATTTCCTTGAGGGGTCAGGGTGAGGCCACGTTTTCCAGAACCTTCACCCACCACATTTCTGGTTGCCACGATAGCAAAAGGCTTAGCAGGAAGAGTGCAGCTCCATGGCATTCCCTGGCCTGGTGGCAACAAGGTGGGGTGAAGGCTGCAATCACACCCCAGCCATGACCACCCCTCAGGGCCTAGTGCTGCTTCTTCCTCCCAGAGGCACCAGGATGGGGCAGCTAGAGAGCACCTGCTGTAGCACAGCAAGGACCAAGGCCCTGCAGCTCTGAGCCAGGCCAGCAGCCATGACAGTACCACGGTCATCATGGCACCCACTATAGGGACAGTGGGGTTCCCAGCGAGGGCAAGGGGGTTATTTAAATAAACCAAACTCCTCAAGCTATAATTATCTTCTTCTTCCCCCCTCTAACGCATAAGGACAGCCATGTCCTGCCGGCGGGCTGGCTGTAAAGGGCTAAAAGTACCACCTGGCTGTTTTTGTCTTAAAGCACAGTGATAAAGTTACCAGTAAATGAGACCCGCAGATGTGTGGGTTTATACATTCTTCCCCAGTGGGGTTGCGTTTGGTTTTTTTTTTTTTTTTTTTTTTTTTTTTGTATTTTTGGGTTATTTTTTTTCCTTCATTTTTCTATTCTCCCTCAGAAGTGCTGTCAGGATGACAAGGAGAGGAAAGGCGAGGGAGGTGCATCTTCCCCTCCTGCAGGCCATGGAGGCAGAGATGCTGCTGGATTCTTTGTGCTGCGTGAAGACCATTCAGGACAAGCCACAGCAACTCGGTGGTGGCAGGGTGTGAGAGATGCTTGTCATGCAACAGGATGGTGCCAGGAGGTGGCTGGACGCTGTTGGGAGGGAGAGAGTCCAGTGTTCACTGCCAAAGCCATCATGAACAGCTCTGATGAGGAACTTCAAGGAGGCAGCAGGACAGCCATGGTGCTGGTCCCCTGGAGGTGCTGCCATGGTGGACACACAGACAGTTTTCTTTAAAAGTCCCGATTGCTCCTGAATTTCCACTGCAGATGTACTCCCTGCATCTCCCCTGCTGGGTCCATGCTTGCCTCACACCATACTTTTTAAGGGGCTTCCTATGGTCAGGCTAGTGGTAAATCGAAACACACTGCTCGTTTCTCCCCTTCTGCCAAGGTGTCCTTTGCATGCAGGATGGCTCCAGAAGGAGAGGTGCAGCACTGAAACCTTTTATCTCTTGTTGTCCGTGCTTACACTGGAGACTCCCCTCCTCTGTGCGTGATGTAGAAAAGGGATGGTTGCTCCAGCTGTTTTTTTTTTTTTTTTTCTTTGAGAGAGAAAGTTTAAAATCCATAGGGGGAAGCAGTCCATGGTGATTTCCCTGATGCACTGGAGTTCAGCCCCAGGAGAGTAGAAGAGTAGCATCTAAGCTGGTCTCATTTCTTGTCCATGGAAGAGGGGGATCAGGAGTGGTGGTGGGTGATGGTGTTCAAATCCCCAGGTGATGAATAGAGACCAAAATCTGTGATATTTCACAGCCACCTCTCCACCTTCCTAGTCCCATCACAGCAGCTACTGTTGCTCTAAGTGCTGCGGTATGTTTTGATGATATCTTTGATGGCGCGTCTGCAAATGGGACAGCAAGCGTTGGCCATCTTCTTGAGCTTCAGCCCACATGAATAGCAGAGACACATGTGTCCACAGGAGTAAATGACTGTGTCTACCATGTTCTCATAGCAGATGGTACATTCATCTCCCCAGGGCCCTGGGACGGATGGGGAGATGGGCGACTCAGGCAAGCTGACGGGAGAGTTGGGAGCTGTGCCTGAAAGACAAAGAACACGGTCACTTATGCTGCTTAAAAGGCTTCTTGACATCCAGAGTAATTGCCCCAAAGCCAGCAGCAGAGGGAGGAACTGTGCCCTAGCAGCATGTTACGGTCCAGCTGTCCTCCAGGATCAGGGCTCCTTCTTGCGATCTGCTGGTCACTGAGCCCTGGTTCACATGCCAAGACTCGGTGCAGAGATGAGGTAGCATCTGTTGGGATCTGCCACTCACAAAGAACAACCCAAGAGACAGCTGTTCCCGAGCATTTGGGACAAAGAGCAGTTTCACATTTTCAAACCTCTGTCTAAACATCAACGAAGGAGGAACAAGTGAGAAGGGGTGGAGCGAACCATCTGCTTTGACAGGAGGAGGTCAGGTGGCACATGGTGGCAGCAGCTCCCAAGACAAGCAGCGCTTCATCTCTAAGGCTGATCTGGGGATCTGGGTCTACAGTGCCTGGAGACAAATTCCTCCACGTGGGTCCTCCAGGACAGGGGTGGGGTGGTGCTGGCATGGGCAGCATTTAGTTCATAGCAGGCACATTGCTGCAAGAGCCACAAGGGTTGCAGTAATTATGCTCGCAACATAAATGTGGCGAAGACTCCCTGTGATGCCAGATGAGTTGGCAAGATAATGAGAGAATTTCTCTTTGCCCCAAAACATTCAAACGGTACCACCAGAGAAAAAACACCTCGGTTAGGACAGCAGTGACAAGACTTGGTAAATTACACAGCCTTGGGATCGTGTAGATCCCTGGCATTCTAGAAATGCTACAGAACATCCTATCATTTGTACTTCATTTATCTAACTCTCTCTGGAATATTAGAAATATTGACACTGCCTTTTCCTGAAGAGGGTACTGTAGGTGTGTGGAGAAGAAAGGGGGGGAGTTAGGCATATTTGCAGTGCCAGCCTAAGTCAGTGTGCAATACCACTGCCACAGAGTGCTCCACCGTGCATCACAGGACCAGTGCACAAAACAGAAACTTTGCAGTGTCCTTTGGGACCTTTCGTGATGAAAAGGGCTGGAAAATATTGCTGTCTAAGCATCTCAGCAGCTTTCACGTAAGTCAGACTGAAAATAGACTCTGCAGAGGCTCACCCTTCCTCCCCAAGGGAGCTGACAGGAGCCTCTGTTGGTTACTGTGCTTTTAAATCCAATCCGGGAGACAACCATGAGACTGTGAAGGGAGGGAGTGGAGAGGAGAAGGGAAAAATCTCGCCACACTTACCACTGATGGAGCTGCAGAGTGGGCCAGAGCCACACGTAGACAGTATGGGGTCAGAAACACCACTGCAGAGGACGGTGGGGGAATTGGGCGTTGATGTGGGTGAGCTCGGTGTGGACGGCCCCAGCCGCTCGGCCAGTATGGTGGAACCTGCACCAGGAGAAAGCAAAGCCACAGTTACTTTTACAAACTTGGGTCTGAGGAGGCCCTGGGGATAAGTGGCAACTCTCAGTGCTGACTGGCTCTCAGGTCTCATCAGATTGAAATCTAAGGGAAAAAAAAAAAAACACCACCAACAAAAAGACCTTTCACACTGTTTCAATTGCTAGCAGCTGACGTAAGACAAGAGGCTTCCACAGTCCCTGAAACTACCTGGTGTTCCTTTAACCACCACAACCCTTTGCTTCTGCCCTTTGTCTCTAATCTTTAGTTCTTTTCCCCATGGTCTCAAGCTCCTACGTGTGCACAGCACTATACGCGGTGATGGGCTTGTGGCCAGTAAAGGCCTGCAGAAGGGTGGGCTGGACTCCAGCACAAGAATATATCACCTTGTCAAAGCACTCTGCACTAACCCAGAGTAAAATATGTCCCAGGCTCTCATAAATTCATGCTAAGTCACTCAAGGACTTCCTAAAGACAGATTCAAGCGTTTGGTAATCAGGAAAACTTAGCTCTATTCACTGCCCTGCCTTTTTTGTAGGGTGACTTAGGGACAGCAGGTGAGGACAGAAATCTGGGTAGAAACTGATTTAGGGCAGAAAGAAAAATGGGGATGCTTAAAACTCTGGTTGCTGCAAAGGTTTGGTTCATTGTGAATGATACAGCCTGGGCTTCCGTATGGCAGCAGTGAGGCGGTGGCGCACACACAAACCGAGGTAGGGTTTCTTGGTGGTAAGAATTCATTTCCCTGCAGTTTTCAAGTTTCGTGTTGTGGGCTGGGAATCTGAGCTAAAATGCAAAGACTTCTTCATGTTACCATATAAGGAGCCAAGAGAGACAGAGGGTTGGGATGTGCAGTGCCCTTGATGAGCAGGAGGCTATTCTCCAGAGAAAAAGCAGCAGCAGGAGGCCAGGGACACCCTGTGGACCCCATGCAAAGGTCCTTATGTTCCTTGTTTCAGGGAACTATCAAGCCAATGAGGACCAAACTCAGGAAGCAGGGACTCCAGGTGTCAACTCTGGATTGTGCAAAAAAGCATGAAAGCAGCAGCAGCACACGACACATTCCCCTGTCCTTTGTAGCAGATTAAGATTGAGCAGTTCAAATGTTGTACAGGGAGCAGGGGGAGCAAGTTCAGGTCGAAATCTGTTCTGAAGTCTGCATACGGGAAAATAAGCAATGTGCTTCAGCCTTCAGACCCTCAGTTTCACCCTTCTTCAAACGAGGAGTGCCTGCTTACAGGCACAATCAATTAACCTCTGTAAAAGGCTCTGGGGCTCTCCCACTTGAGATGCTGTAGAGAATCACTTCTATTAATACACAGATGGGAGCTGAGGCTGAAGCTCATCTCGGTAAATATGCAAAGAGAATGATGCAGCCTCTAATGAGAGCCACTAGCAATGACTCTTCCCCGCCAATCTGACAGATGACCGTAGCAGAAAACTCGCCCTGTGGGTAACACACTGTAAACAGGCCCAGCAGGAGCATGGATTTCAGCTCCTTCACTGCACACGGAACAAATGCCAGCACTGAACAGCTGAACAATTTTTTCAAGCCTTCCCTCTTCTCCCTGCAGCCCGGAGACATTTCCTCCATTCAGCTGGCACATGGTACATTGCATCCCTAACACCAACGTGGTCATTTCACCGAGTGCAAAATAAAGCCTATTAAGAGCACTTTTTCCTGAGCTGATAGGAGAATTTGGAGGTGCCCCAAGTGTCATAGATACGAACTGATGGAGCGTGCTGGCAGCAGTGCAAACGGCCCTTCTGCAGGGTGAGGAGAGCTCATCAGTGCAGGAACTGCAGGCTGAGTGGCTGGTCTGAGTCCCAGAATGGCCCTGCTCAAGTCCCAAGGCCAGCACACACCTTCCCAGCTCTTCCTCCTAATGCAAGGCGCAGTTTTCTCGACTTTTCTCCATTATAAGTATGGAGCTTTGTTTAAAACAATCCAAGTTCCCTACCAGACAAGACACGCTTTTCCCTTGGTGACAGAATAATCAACATAAGACATGTTACTCACACTGTTAATATATTGCTGGATGGTGTGCAGACACCGTGACAAGGAGCACAGAATGACATCATGTGCCGGGTGGAATGAGCATGGCCAGCTTGGCTTAACTAAAACCAGATCCATGCGCTCCAAGGCCAAACAGGCTCAGTGTGTGCACAGAGCTCCCACCAAAAGCCTTCAAACCATGATTAGAAGAAATTAAATTGTAAATAAATCAGTTTAAATACTGATTTTAAATCATTCTGTAAAGCTTCCCAGATAACTTTGCTCTGCTCTTAACTTGCCTTGTGCTTGATCCCAAACATGCTGAACACGCTAGAATCACCTTTAAAGAGGTTTTGAATCAAGTACATTCACTGTTTTATCTTTGCAGCACGAGCATTAGGAAAATCCATTGCAGCCTGACTCTTTCTCTGCAATCCTATGTCACTGCTCCATGAGAGATGTATTAAGTTAATTTGTGCGTCCACCCACAAAAGGAAAGAGTACCGTTATTTTTAGTGGAAAAGAATATGACCATAGGATACGCAGCGTTGTCCAGAGAAAGGCTGCTAGTATGTTAGCAGTTTGTAATTCAAAAAGATCTTGCCAACCAGAACTAGGGTCAGCAGAACAAAAGGATGGTATTCAATTGGCTCAAATGCAAAACGTAGCACCTAAGCAGAGAGAATCAACTAGCAAAACACAGGGCAAGGAACTGGACTGTTCAATTACAAATACAGCTGTCTTGCAGAAAAAGGCCTGGCATTTGCTGGAGGTCACCAGATAACAATAAATCAACAATGCCATCTTGTTATGAAAAGGTCACATCAATCCAGGCTCAACCAAGGATGGTTAAGCACTGGAGAAGGGGCCTAAAGGCGCAGTGGTACCTCTGTTCCTGGAAATACTCAACTGGTGAGTCTTGCGCTCACTTGGAAGTTAGCCCTGCTATGAGCAGGACGTTGGATTAGATAACTCCCAGGGGTCCCTTCCAACCTAAAGTGTTGTATGATTTCAAGACAATAACAATTTTCATAGGCTGCTAGAATGAGGGCAGAAACAATCTGTTCTCCGTGAAAGCTCACGAAAGACAAGAAATCATGGGTTTAGAACCCTAAGGCATTCAAGTTACACATTACAGAGATAGCAAAGCACTATTAAGCAATCAGACTTCCTAGAAAGATTATGGCATCTCCATCACGAGAGCTCTTTAAGAACAGAAAGGTGAGGTAGGTAAACTCTTGGGATCCCAACCAGCATTTATGATTTCTGTGAGAGCAGTTATCTATATCCACGATTGCCCTTTTATAGAAGGTCTTAACTGTGACCAAAACACAGCAGCTGTAGTCCTCAGAGACGCTTTTGGCTCCCTGTGTCTATTGTGGTGAACAGGGTGGTTTCCCAGAACACTGCATTCCACTCTCAGGGGATATCCCTTGGGGCTGTCACCACTTTTACAAGAGACATTTTTTTGCTCATCTCTTGAAGGCAGCTGTCTGGGGAAAGCTTTTAACTTGTTAAGCAGGCCAGATACAATGGCAATCTTCTCTAAAAATACATGAAAATTGTCAGTTAACACACCCTCCTTAACTCATTTATAAAAACATTATGTCTATATTGCTTCCTCATAGCAAAGCAATTATGTTGACCTTCTTACTGTGTGGGCCCAGAGAGAACATCACACAACAACCACGACGACGACACGAGGTGGGTAGGAGCAATGCGCTGTCTGTACTCCCCTTCTGAATGTGCTTAGGGGCGTTTACTCTGATGCAATTAAATCTCCACCTATTTAAGGAGTCCATAACACATTCCTTCATCTGGCATCCACCTCTTAGAGAAGCAATAGAAGGACAGGGCCTTCAATTTGTGTGACTCAAATAAGGACAACATAGTGAACTCCATCCGATATCTATCAGTCAGTGAACCAGTTATGAAAAACATCTATCAGCCAGTGAAAGGTAAATGGCAACCTGTCTAGACTCCTAACGACATTTCAGAAGTGTATTGATTTTCAATGCTGTTTCATCCATGCGCTGGTTCCAGTGCTCCCAGCACACAGTGAAAAGGACTTGATCAGATGCTGAAATCTGGCTGCAGCCTTCAGCTGGCACTTTGAAAGGTGCTCAAGAGAGACATGCACTTCTCATATGTTTTAGCCCAGTGAGCACTGGGCATCTGACAGTCCCATTCAGTTCGCTGTCTTACAAAACTCCCGGTTTGATTTCCATTTGTTAGGAATCAGATTTTCAAGCCCAACTGCTAAAATAATTTCCCTGTCTCAAAACTGCTTCAATATACATTCTCACATATAACACTTTGCATGTGTCAGGGCCATGGATTTCGTTATCCTGGTGGGGTCAAGGCTCTGAAAAATCTGGCTTAACTGTGGGTACTGAGCTTATGTGAACATCTCACTATGGGGGTCTGTCCCATAACACTTGTGCTCCTGCAGTGTGAGTTAGCTGTCATGTCACAGGGGTTACTGGAGCAACCCTGTGAAGTGCAGATAAGATAAGATAATGCACATTATCTTATCTAGCACAGATCTTTGACTTCATAATGACCCCTTGTTACATGACCGCCCTTGGTAAACAATCATGCACAAGACTCCAGTAGGACTGAGATCTCAGTTTCTGTCCTTACTGTTTTTTAATGGAAAATCTCATATTTTTTGCTCATGGATGTAGCCTGCATAGAACTTTCCTAAATTATTTTATGCTCTATTCATCCTTCCATTACAGGGAAGAAAAAAAAAAAAAAAGGTATATACAAACTTTCATCTATTAAAGAGCACAGAATTTGGTGGAATTCCAAAGCTATTCTGTGTACTACAGGAGAAAAAGCCAGTATCAAGGATGCAGTGGGGAACCTGGAACTCTACACTGGTGTGCCTTCTCTTGGCCTTACAATCTGTTGGCAAACAAAGTGTCTTGGGGTTCTTCCCCCACCTTTTCCCAGAAAGACAAAGTTTTCTTCTCTCAGTATTCACCAAGCAGATGTCAGACAAACACCTCTCACTTGACATCAATACCAGAAACCTTAGTATTTCTTCAATGGTACATCCATGAAGGGGTGAGTCTTAGCACGACACGCTTTGCAATGACTAAATCCTTCCACATTTTATTTCAGTACCCGGCTTCCACTAATGCAAATGCTCTGTCAACTATAGAGAAGAGTTGCAAATACCAAACACAGTTTCAGTGTGATTGTCTCAATGCTAAAATGACAGCTCTTGCCACAGCATGCTCCGTTCCAAAGAGTAGACATATAAATTTATGCACATTATCACATTTTCTTGCCTCCTGCCAAGCCTGCAGGAGAGCTATTCTGTCCCATGGGGCCACCCAGGTCTTGCCCAAGAGGGACTTTTAAATACATCATACTGAAACAAAGAAACAAAGCACCTGCAGTTGCCTGGGCACATGGTAGTTAAAGATCAACAATAATGCTAGGGAAGGATGTAATCATATCCATCACTTTTGAATGCTATAAAACACGTATATTTACACAGCCAGTTGTTATGTTCCCACGGTGATGGGAACAATACAGCATTTACCAGAAACCAGAGCTTCCTTCCCCTTGGGCTCAATGTTCATGGCCAGCCATGCTCTCAGAGCCTGGCCTCTGTACTGCAGTGCATCTCTACCTCTCAGGTGACTGACATCAGTTGATGACCCATAGTTGTTTTTGCACTCAGTATTGCCTGGGTGATTTTAATTCTGAACAGAACAATACTACATTTCTGAGCAGAACAATACTACAATTTGTTCTTTGCAAGCCCCTGAAAACACAAGGAATTTTGCATTATGCTAGGGAAATGTCCAGAAATAGGTCATAATGCAGCCTGGCAGATTCTGCATGCAAAACCATAAGACCTATGTTTACAAATGGGTGTCAGACTTAACCACAGTTTGGGAAAATAAAAGTTAGATCCAAATCACGCAGAGAACAAGAGTGGGCATCAGTATATCCATTACCCACAGTGCAGTTAAGAAAGAAAAATGAAAGCTCCAAACAGTACAGCCAAATGTGCTGTCTGAAGGCAAAGACCACATGGCAAATGTACAAGCCAGCTGGTGTCTTTTCTGACCAAAGGGTGAGGTTCAGCAGTTACTCAGCACTTCATCCTGAAAAGTCCCCCAGGCATGGGCACCACGCAATGAGCATCTATCTAGCTGAACTGAAGTGAAAGAGCCTCTAAGGGGCTCCATCTCACAGTCTAGCCCACCAAAGCACCCAGACAGATGCCTGGATCAACAAGAGGTCAAAAAAGGAGCTTGGATTAAGTAGACAAGATGCATGAAAATGGAAAATCAAAGCTTTCACTTTAAGAAAGTGAAAAACCCTCTAAAAGAGCACGGGTATTAATTACTCTGACCAGAAAGGCTCCCGTTTGTTCATAAAATGTGCCTTTTCCACTCCATCTCACATAGGCCATTGGGCTCAAGGTAACTGGGAGACCACAGAAAAAGTGGTTCTGTGAGAAAAAGGAAAACCACTGCCTAACCCAGCTCCTCCAAGCTCTGCACTCCTCCAGGAAGGCCATGTCTAAATAGGGTGGCAGATACACACAGGAGATAAATATTTCCACTTTCCTCAGCCAGCACTGCTCTGAATTTCTATGGGACACACAGCTGGATGAAAAGGCATTTGGCAAAGAAGGAACAGAAAGGGTTTAGTCTGCTGTGTCATTCTCTTGGTAGCCAGAATAACTAACTCTTGCCAGTGTTAGTTCAAAGAATCGGCAGATTTTATCTCCTGACATGAGCGGTAATTCAAAGAAGCTGGTATTTGTTCCTGTATTCTGTACATTCACTGCAGGCAAACAAAGACAGTATGAGATAAGGGAGATCTATACATCACTTGTTATGAACACCTCATTGCATTAGGAACAGTTTATTATCCCAGTTGTGATAATCACCTTCCCTGCTATGGAGGGAAGTGTAGATAGGGTGAGGCATTCGCAGGCCCTGTGGCTGTCACTTAGAGGAGGTCTGCTTGTTCTACCCAGCCTCTGCCAGATGTTGGCTGATAGCTCAGTACACAGAGTAGTGCTCTTTGACTTGCCAATGCCAAGTGTGGGTTTATGTGCTGAGTGGCACAAGCCACAAGCAGACATTAACTCTGACACTGCTGACACGGACCACAAAAGACAAATATTTCATGGCATACAACTCTCTGTGAGCATGCAGGTTTCCTAGAGGCAAGCTGTAAAGCACCCTGGTTCACTCAAACACAACAGCTTCCCTTTGTGCTAATTCTCCTTCAAAACAATAAACAGGAATGGAATGGAATGGAGGGATCTACACATCACTAGAATCAAACCAAAAGCTGCTTGCAGGGAAGATAAAACCACACACAAGAGGAGAGTTCATGAAGAGGCATTAGTACAAGTGGACTACTTTCCAGGAGGCATCAATTAGTAAATCTCTTCACTCCTTTTTCACACTCCTCTACAGTACCCTCCTGAGCCCCCTTACTCCCGTTTTGGTCCTTTGCCAACTGCTGCTGCAGGGAATCCTGAGAAACCAAGGATTCATAGTTGTCCCATCAGTAGTCCCTGGTTGGCTCTCACCCAGTGCCCCTTCCATTTTTATCCCACTGGCCAAATTTTAGGAAGTCTGAAAAGAGGATGGAAACCTCATCAGCAGTTAATTTCTGAATACCTTGAAATGGGCAGCTATGTAGGAGCTCCATCTCAACACCTACAGCACAGGAGGCAGGACAGCTTAGCCCACACACAACTGCACTTACCAGCATGGATATAAGCACAGATCTACGCACACCAAATACAGGCTCTCAACCTGCATGAGGAGACATCCAGGGAGCTGCAGTACTGGGCACAGACAGGAAGGACACAGATAAGGTGGCAACTCAGCTTCACCACTATGACTACTGATGGAACGCATTGTCTCATCGCTCAAAAGAGAGCTTCCATATAACTGGAAAGGATGAAATTCACATGGGAAACCACACACAGACAGACACACTCAAAAACAATACAAAGGAGATGAAGGATGTTTCACATACTGGTGATTCACTCTGAGACACAAGCGAGTGAAAGAGTTTCCCCAACCATTTGGCTCCCCAAATGCTAAATATATAAACTCGTTGCTGTGATAGCTCCTCCAGACGTGAGTCATACACTGTAAAACCTTATGGGGTCGATCAGTATAACTTCATAAATGAATTACACCACCAAAACCAGACCAGTGTGTCCAGGCTGGTTCATTTCAGCTCTTCAGAGCTGTCGCTAAAACTGTGTGAGAGCTGAAATGTTTACCAGCAAAAGCTAAAATGAATAAATCGAGTTTAATAGGCTGGTTTTGTCTACTGTATAGAAATGATGCTTGAAAAAAAAAAAAAAAAAAAAAAAAA